>VYZX01025801.1:0-12352 GCA_013401335.1 Brachypteracias leptosomus
CTGTATGATGGTACTATGCCAGGACAATTTCATGAAGATTGCATCTTACAGAGTAACTTTAAGAAGATCCATGAATGGTTAGATATCCGTCAGTATCCACCGTTGCACCTGCACATGAAGTTTCTTGAAGTCCTCAAGAGGAGGACTGCAGTAACACTGATGCTGTGTTCAAATTGTACTTTATTTATGCTAGTTGAACATGATTAGATGTTTTTTACATCTAATCTAATTAGATTATTTTTAAATTGAAAAAGAGATGAGAAACAAAGAGAAATTCTAGCAATTGGTGCTTTGTGACCATGATTTCCTGTCACATCTGAGCAACTTGAAGTGCTAGTAGCTGCTCTGCTTTATGAGCTCAGAGCTTCTGTTTTTTATCGTAGAAGAGTGCTTTCGATTTAGAAAAAAATCAATCAACAGAAACAGTAAATAGCACCGAGCTCCACATTTCTTTTTGGGAACAGCATTATAACTTTTAGTCTTGCTCAACAAGAAGTTTTTGTTTATATATAGGATAATATAATGGGGATACAGGGCTTCAGTTTAGAAAGGTTATTGACATATTTGGTGCTGTGTTGGCATTTATTCTTTGGTCTTATTATTGCTTCTGATCTGTGGTATTTATGTCTCTGAGGTGAGGAGTTTCATCTGTGACACATTCTCATAATTTACAGACTGCATGGTGCTCTGATGTTTTCTGCAGGAACAGAAAATTAAACAATTAAACAGGAAGCAGATATGAAGAGTAAACCAAGCTATTTCTCTCAGTATATCTATTTTTCAATATTATTTTCTGTTGGTCAGAGAAGGGTGAAAACTGTTGCTGTACCAAATGACTTTGGGGGAAGGAAGATAGGCTTCAAGAGATGGACATGAGAAAATGGCAAAGCACTTCAGGAAGGGGAATTAATGAGGCAGAATATGAATTCAGCCTTTAATGGCAGTTTGAGTTTCTGTGTTTTTCCTGTGATCCAGCTCCCATGAACCTGTATGTCACGACTGAAGCCATTTTTGCTGGCCTTTGATGCAGACATGCACTTACCCACTCCTGCTGTCTGAAGTGACCATTGCCAACCTCCCTACTGATTACCCTAGCTGTAATAGCACTGACAGATCACTTTATTAATTGAAAATTGCACTATCTGAAGATGTTGACAACAGATATTGGGAAAGGTACAGTATATCCTAATTTTTCATAGCATAATCAGCCTGTTTGGAGCTTCAGATAAAAATAAATTACCTAAACCTTACAATACCCTTGACATATATTTATTGCAGCATTCTCTATCAGCAACTTCCATACCTACATGAGCTAACTTCTCACACATTACCCTAAAATGTGAAGGGGACTGTTAATGAAAAAGGGCAGTCAAAGCAGATCCTCAGGAGATGGATCTGTATTCCAGTTGTTGCACGCCACCAGCAATGGACATTGCTTTATGCAAGCCCCTTATGTCCCACTCCACTGCAAGTTGTCCACCTAGGTACAAGACTCAGTGGGAAATTTGTATTAGATATCTTGAGGGTAAATGCATGACAGAAAAGGACTTCACAATCCATCAGTGGTAGATAACGTCACCCAAAAATAGCAAATACTGAAAAAAAATTTATCTTAACTTGCAGAAAGAGGGAGAAAGACAATTCCAGTGGCTTAAGAGGGAAAGCTGGAAACTTTAGGTCAATTTTGAAAAACTGAAGAACATGACTATAGACCTGCTGCTTATCCATTCTGAAAGACAAATTTTACAAGATGTTATAATGGAAGCCGACAATTTTTCAGTTCCTGTTTGTTGCAGTTGTTTTCATGATGTCCTGAGTTGTTTGATACAAAGCCTAAATTAGTCTTGAGAAACGGGATTAACCTTTCCAATCACATTTAAGGTGAAATTGCTTAAATGCTGCACACAATGTCATGTTGCAGATAATCCATGTCCTTGATTAATGCTTTTATAATCAATTGCTGTCTGGAAGTGGCTCCTTCCCATCACACTCTTCACAAAAAGAGCAGATGGTATTTAAAAGGTTATGGCAAGAGGGCATTCCAGAGGTCAAATAGAACATCGATCAAGCGGGCAGAAAAATTGCTTTTTTCCTTCACCTTCTCCTTATCCTCACAATCCATGAGGGAATGTGGCCTATGAATTATAGTTTGATCTATAGTTCAAGCACTAAAATGTTTTCTTGTTTCAAATGTCTATGTTGTTTTGGGTAATGAACCTGGAAATTGGATTCCTTTTGTGCCAATAAAAAATTGTGCCCAATACATGTATCTCAGCAACATAATTCTTAGACCCATAGAGGTTTGCTTGCTTCTACCTTGAATGCAGTCAGAACACTGGTGCTTAATAATGTACTCATATCCACCGTGTCCTTAGTTGTATTTGTAGCAATGATAATGACTCTGTGAAAAAAAGATACTTTCCATCTCCATGAAAAAAACCATGATTGGTTTTTATAGAAACTGATATAAAAATGAAGAAATTTTGTGACTTACTCATTTTCACTATTTTTCCTGTACATAGTTGGTTTCCATTCTGCATTAGAGTCCAGTGAGAGCTATTCTCACCTGAAGAGAGGGACAGAGAGACTACACTGACTAATGAAGTCTCCAAAACCAGAAATCAAGGGTTTGCCATTGCGCAGTAAATAAAATATCAGTATCCTTTTTCCTCCCCTTTCCATCTGCTATCATGTTCCCCACAGCATGTTACTAATAGAAACAGCAGAGTGAAATTGTTTTCTAACAATTTTTGAAGTTTTACTAATGAAAATGTAAATTTTTTTCCTATTGGTTTAGTCATGAATGTTGTCATCTTTGCTGCCTAATAAAAGTGCATTTTTTTCTATTGTCATATCTTACTGGCCATGAATTTTTTATGACTTTTTTTTGTTGTATAGGTTACTGTGGCAAGTGAAGTGCTCATCCTGAGTAGATTTTCATCTGGGAAGCAAAAAGTAAAAATACTATAATCCTGCTTTGTGGTCAAAACCAGGATTAATTACCTAAGCTATTTTCATCATTGTAACTTACATTTAAGGACCTGAGCCCACCAAATCTTTCTTATCTGAACAGTTGTCATTCACTTCATGTAAGTAGCCACAAAAAACCCTGAGGAGCTATTAATAAGACAGAGGCTGATCTTTATTCAAGAATGATTAATATCTACCTTGTATTACATAAGTAAAGCTGTTGAGCACGAATATTTGAGGTGGACAAAAGCAGAACCTCATGAAACCACACTAACTAATCTTATTGAAGTGACATCTGGGTGTCTTGCCATCCAGAAGTGGTGGGAAAGCTATCATAGTGTACTTTAAATATCCTAATGTACACAGCCATTTGTAACACACCAATAGACCTTTCAATATTAGTTCTCCAGTTTGTTTCCTTTGCCTTTTTCTTAAAGAGTGGATGTAATTTTAAAAGAAAGTGGAAGTCTTTGAGACACTTCAAGTAAGTCATGTCTGTCAGTACTGTATATGAAAACAAACATGATACAAATGCTTATTCCTTTACTTTTTTCCATGATTTATGGGCCAATAGAGAGAGAAAATCTTCCTATATGTGTGAGGTATTGCTATTTCACTGCTTAAATAAAGGTTCTTAAAAAGTAACACATCATAAAAAAATGTTAACATGGGCATTTGCATAGTTATGAATGAAGAGGTAGGAGAGGTTTACTTCTAACATTAAATTAAAACACACAGATTTTCCAGAAGGAGTGACTCTTGGGGACTACTTGCACTCAAAGCATTCTTCATGGGGATTCCTGAGTGAGGAAACAGTATTGGCCCTTACCAGACACTTAGTGTCAATTGCCTTTTTATGACTAGGACCCAAGTGATCAGAACTGCCATATTAAATGCAAATTGATAAAAGAAAGTCTTTGCTACGAATCTGAAGGCAAAAAAGGCTGTGAAAATAATGCTAGATATATTGACAGCATCTCAACATTTCTCATAGTATTTAACATACGTGTTTCATCACTTATCCTTTAGAAATGTTTAAACTAAATCTTTTGTGTTGTATTGTGTGTCCATATTGATCTACTGTTGAAGCATTGCTTGTAACTGAGAGATATTATTCATTATATTTGGAAGTTGTTTGATGAGAGAAGAAAACAATACAACATGATTTCAAGACAGAGAGAAAATTAACATATTTATATAAAGGAAAAATAAATAGTTAAGATGTGCTCTTCAACTTACTTTTATTTATTTTTCAGGGCTTTTTTACCCTGGAGAATCTAAGGAACCTTCAGATAAATTGCAGGTTTTTTGAATTTTATAGAGACTTAAATAATGTTCTGAATAAAATAATACAATCATATGTATGACTGTGACCTGATGTTAAAAAATCTGTTCTAGATGAATAGTGACTAGTCCTTTGAATGCTAAATGTTGAACAGAAACTTCTTCTATACCATTGATCATAAAAAGGGAGGAGTGTATAAAAAACATTTAAAGAATTTTTCTTAGCTGTCTTTCCTCTAACTAAACTTATTATACCTACATGTGTTTCCCATCACACCCCCTGCTGTTACTTTCCAAGCCATAGTTCCCTCTTACCTTTCATAATCATTCACAATCAATCCTACATATATTTTTTCTTTATAGTATGAGAGTACGCAAAGGTTTTCTTTTCTGATGCCTCCTATTCCTGATTTTAGATATGGTATCAATCATCAGGGCCATCACATATATCTACCAGGTGATCACTCTTCTATACCCTCTGAGTATTTCCTTGGCCCAATTATATCCCTGCCTGGGTTGTTTGTTTCTTTCTCAGAAATCTATAATACACTATCTATTGCAGGGGAAAAGGGGAAATGCCCTAGGCATTCCAGCAGTTGTTGGGTTTGTCTGGTTTACATTGTTACTCAGTCCATAAATGTAACACTAAAATGAATCTGCAGTATCTGTGTTTGGGTGACTGTAAAATGACAAAAGCTGTGCGGTATTCTTGTACAATCAATATCGTACATGTGAAACCTAAGACAGCACTTTAAATTACAAAAAGAAAAAAACCCAAAAGGATAATACAGTATTAACAAAGGGATGTCTGTATCTGCTTTTGCTTGTGTATTGCTGCCTTTTCATGGCAAAGTATCTATCTCTGATCCTTTCTGCAACCACTAGACACGCTAAAGAATGACACTGATAAAGCACGTGCTATACACCCTCCACATTTGTCAGATATGCTTCCTTGTGCCTACCTGGTGTAAATGTTCTGCCTGTTCCCTTGTTTCTTTGAAAGGTTTTCTTGAATATCTTCTATTTTTAGGTGTTGCAATTTTAAGCAAGCCTGTCTTCTTATACTTTGGGCTTCATCTGAAAACATGAGAGTAGCTGCTTAAATACATGCAGAAAAAGGGTAGAAAAACGAAAGAAAAAGTGATTAGCAAAATAGGGATTTTTTGGCCCTAATGGTACATTTAATCAAAATACAAATGCGGAAATGTTTCCACAGATGAACAAAGCTAATAATACCTGAAATTTTTCTACATGTTCCAGGACGTAATAACAGCAATGTACTATGATTAAAATTTTTCAGTCATGTAGGTTCAAAAATTCTACACCTATCTCCCCATTGGCAATTTGATGTACCTGAATTCCTCCAGCTGTGGAGGAATGACTGTGCATGCCATGGACTTTGTGTGCATAGGTCCAACGCTACCCTAAGTCCTGCTTTCCTAAACACCTAGCAATGTAATCATGGTGACAGCAATGTAATCATTGGACTGTGAGATACTCAGATGTCCCACATATAGGCTGTATTTCTTTTTTCTTTTTTTTCTGTCTGGATCTAGTTTCATGATATCTAGAGAGTATCTCTAGGACAATTAGGATCTATGTCATCTTTAGCTATCATCCAACAGTGTCTTTTCCATATCACAATTAAGAATCATCTGATCAGTGAGCTGGAGTTAACTGATCTGACTGGGAAAAAGAAATGGGTGCTTTGCTTCACTAGCAAACTGAGCACATATTATAAGTATTTTTTTCCAGGATAATACACATAGAAATGTTTTTTGTCAGATATTATTATATTATTTTAAAGCAGTACTGGACCTTAATCACAAAACAGGAAATATATATATATAGCCTTCTGTGCTGATAGCTCTGTTCTTCCTCAAGCCAACAGCAAATTCACCAACATCCCCTCAGCATTACTTCATCGTTTGTTCTTTTATTCTTTATCTGTTTGCTCTTCTCCATCTTGAATCAGACAAAGGGGAACACACTACTGAGAGAGAGCTCAGCAAGCTGCCCCCAACAAGCTCCTCCAACTGACCCCAACAGGAACTCTTTTCTGCAGGAACTCTTTTCAAAGCAATTAGTTCCTTGTTGCTGCTTCTTGCTTCTGTTGTTTCTCTCCACCTGGCTCAATTCCTGCTGCTTCTCTTCAAACTGATCTGGTTACTGGTTGATATCACTCTAGCCTCGCCCACCACCCCAATGACAATCACCTGGGGGAAGGCAGAGACTTACACAGGTGGGCCAGGTTCTGCCTCTGGGGCCTTGGGGAACAAAACATGTTGTTGGGTTGTGACTCATCTATAGGTCAACTCCAACTCGGGGCCCACAGCCCAGGCCCCAGCATTTCACCTCCCTGAGCTTTTTACTCAGGAAAAACTACCTTTCAAATAAAAGGAAATTTCTTGGCTTTTACATTCAGATTTTCTAATGGAGGGTCAGGGATGTGTTAAAATAGAGAATTTTGAAAGTCTCCTGACTGACAGCTAGATGAATTTACTATCCTGAAGAAAAAGTAGGGGGGGAAAAAGAAGGTGTTGACTGTTGACTATTATTTAGTGAATGGGAGTTGTAGTAGAGATTTGCATGAGCCATAATATGCCTGTTCCTTTTGAGACTCCTTTCAGACTGCCCTGTTCAGGACAGGGAAAAAGAGTGGGAAATGAAGATATGGACACAACATTAGAGTTTGATAAAAGGCTAGAATATAATGTACAAGAGTATAAATGTGCAATGATTTCCAGTGAAATCTAGTGGAGTTCCTCATGATTCACAGTTAACAACAGAGAATAACATTTTACCTCCAAAACCTGAAACTTGGGGGTTTTTTTGTTCAAATACATGGTCATTAAATCTGAGGACATTTAATGTTTTTCTTTTAACTTCATTTTGGCTCTAGTGCATTTCCTGCTTTACTCAGACTAAGTGGATAATTCAGTATGTCGGTTCAGATTTACAAGGATGATCAGGTTTCTTTTTGTCCCTCAAGGAAAATAATATTAAACTACCCACTTGAGGAAGTGAAATGTATTAAAACATCTAACACATATGATGTTCTGATAAAAAAATAAATCCTGTAAGACACTCAATCACTGTATTACAGTTGAAACAATATGTATTTATTTGATGATTATCTGATTGAAACAAAGTTAACACATCAAGCTGGTTCCTTAGTCTCAGTCTCACCTGTTAAAGATTGACATGGGCTGGTGGATTCCAAAAGCAATTTTGCCACAGAGATATACATGCTTTAAGGCAGTTGTTATTGGCAAATGAAAAGTGTAATGTGTTTGACCCAAAAGGTGTGCTGAAAGCTACTGGTGGAAATAAAGGGTTCATACTGAGTCAGATGAAAACAAAAGAAACAAAACTAGAAATGGCATGGGCTGGACTAGGTAATGAGAATTTTAAGATGACCTCTGAGTGACAGCAACGATAATATAAACATTTTTACATGTGTTTTAAGAAGAAAATGCAACAAGCATGAAGATAATATGGAAACATTTATCCTAGAATCATAATCACGCACCATCTAATTCAGCTCTTTATTTTGGTTTTAATCTATAAGCTTTGGGGAGCATCTCATAGTGAGAAAGGTTTTACAATTAAGAAAGTAGTTTGCTTTATGAATGTTTAAAATGTTAAGATACAATTAATTTTAACCATGTTAATTGAGTTCTGTTATGCATAAATGTGGCTATCAGTAAAGGTCCATATTTTCACATGTAAAAAGCAAACCAAACAAACCTAGTTCAAGCAAGACAAAATACTAGTATCAAACTAGGAGTTAATGAGGGATAGAGAACACTATGAAAAGAAAAGAAAAGAAAGAAAAGAAAAGAGAAAAAAGAAGAAAGAAAAGAAGAAAAGAAAGAAAAGAGAAGAGAAAAGAGGAAAGAAAATAAAAGAGGAAAGGAAAGGAAAGGAAAGGAAAGGAAAGGAAAGGAAAGGAAAGGAAAGGAAAGGAAAGGAAAGGAAAGGAAAGGAAAGGAAGGAAAGGAGATACAGACTTGAGTAATTTGGAACTTGACAAGATTTTAAAAAGAAAGCCTTGACTCCGGACACAAAAAATAATGTATTATTAAACCTTTATATTCTGGTACCATCTAGAGGCCAAATGGCACAGCATTCCATCTTGCTAGAAGCAGTACAAACATATAAAATGACATATATTCAGTCCCACTTCAACTCAAGGAATGAGTATGGCAAACTCACAACTATTGAATGTTTATGTTATTTCTTCTTCATGAAATATTTTCTTGCTGTCTATATTCTTTACAAACTATCTGGATCACCTTTGTGCAAACCCTGGATACTGGTGCAGTACTTCCAGTCTGTCGATAGCTGTGCCACATAGACAAATCACAGGTACAGAAGGCAGAACATGCCTATCTGCTGCAAGAACTTCAACAGTTGCACCCATCAAAGTGCTATAATGATAACAAATACATACAGCTAGTGTCAGAAACAAACTTGTTATTAACACCATGTTGCATTGGGATTACAGGTTTTTTCCTAAGACTTCCAAAACCAATCTTTTGCTAGCAATTGTGGAATATGGAAGGACAAAAAATATATATAAAACCAGCAAACCGTCCTACTTTTCAGTTGAAGAAGTTTATAACTGATGTCTAAGGAAGTATGTATATGTTTCCTGCTACTGTTATTTTGATACTAAGTGGTTGTGAATGAACCAGTGAAAGAAATTTTGAACTGCTGCTCCAACAAAGAAGCATTAAAAAGGCAGGGTTTTATGCAATCCAGGGCTATACAAGTGACCTGTCAATAAGCCAGCCCAAAGGCTGGGAGCCATCAAGACAGGATTACTTGAAGCTCTGCCTGAGCAGACAGAATTAGGTAGCCAGGGCAAATAGATGTAGTTATCCAAGACACAGCACTGCCGTAATGAAGCTGTGCTGCCTCCAGTGACCTGAGGACAGCTCTGGTTCTGCTCTGGTCCACTGGCTAAGGGGACTCTCTGTTCCTAAAACAGATTTGTTTCTTATTTGCAACTGGTCAATAAATCAGCTAGTGACTGATTCCATGTTCAGTGATTTCTAAAGGGTTTTTCACCAATTTCAATGGAATTTGAACTGAGATTTCTAACTATAACCTTCCCTTTATGCTTGGGCTTTGGGACTTTAAACTTTCAGTTAAATTTTGCTTTACTGGTAAAATTCATGGACTGAAATATAAAATACAGTGATATAGATTTGATCACGCATTTCAGTAATGGTGTTCCATAGGCTGGCTGCAACATGCACAGTGATTATAGAGATTACATAAATAGCTTTACTAATTCTCCATATATTTAACACACAGAAAAATGACACTTTTTGCAGTGGAACCACAGGGATCTTTAACCGTTCCTACAAATATTACAAGAGGATCACAGAAGCATAAAATAAATAAATTAGGAAATTTACTAAAATGAAGTAGATGACCTTCTATCCTTGGACTTTATTGCACTGGAATTAACTGAAAGAATTTGGATTATTTTATGATGTTTTCAACTTTATCTTTTAATTTTTTTATCTTCCTCATTAGCAGATAGGTATAAAGAATGTCTAACTCATTTGACTATCTTTAGACAAATGATAATACTCATCAGGTGCTAGATACTGGCAAACATTTTGACTCTTCTTGCTTCTGGAAGAAAAAACATCTGTGGGCTTTGGTGTTTATTTTCTTTTCTGAAAGTACTTTAAAAGACAAAGTGGTAGAATATTTGAAGAAATCAAAGATGGCCCAAGGTCCATCTAAGACAATATACACTAATAGTAGAGTGTTTGGATCTCTCTTTTATAAATCAGGAAAAGGAGTCGCTCTGTTTTGTTCAACATGTCATATTTACCAGTGCTCGTACTAGAACAGCATTCTTCCTTGCCACAAAAATGTATCAGGATGTTCAGACACTTCCTCCTAGATCTGATGCTGCAATGACTTCACTGATCTTGCTGTTGCATACTCCTGTGCCAATGTCACTGAGGTACTCAGCAAGTATTATAAGTATATAAGCTTCACGGTAAATTTAAATGTCGTCTAGACCCTTTTGGGCCTGTTCATTGCCTTAATTTGCCATTTTAAAAGTATGATCAATTGTTATTTTTTCTGCTGTGAAAAGATTTATATTCTTTATCATATCTCAGAAGTTTATCAGAAGAGCTGGTAAAATTTGACATTTTTGCCCAGTGAGTTCTTTGTGGTTTTGGCCAAACTTTGCAAATGTGAAAGATAAAGAGTAAAGGTTTGCTCTACCCTTTCCATTCTTCACAAGCTAACTCCCAACAGCTGAACAGAAGAGGGTTCACAGGGGTCACTTCAGCAGTGGGACATTGGAGAGAGAAATCCCACCCATTTGATGATGGTTATAACACAGCCAACTGATTCCTGACCTGGAATTTGATACAGTATTGCTAAAATAAATGATAAATCAGCTACCAAAATAAGTTGTGGGTTTTGTTTGTTTGGTTGGTTGGTTTTTTAGTGGTAGCATATACAAAACAAATAAGTATGCAGAGAGGAGGAGTATAAGGAGAAGCCCTNAAAAATGTTGCTCTTGGAGTTCAACACCAACTGTTCAAGTTCTAAGAGTGGTCTTAAAGGCTGCTTTCATTCTGAATTAGTAGACTCGATACTCAGATTACGAAATCAGCAGAGTTTCCTTGAATCCAATCCCTCTGTAAGAATAATTTGAGCTGAATGATTTGATTCAATAGTTTTTACAGAATAGAGTCAGATTCTCATGCAGAGAAGTTCAAAGTGGCTTGTTTGCTGTGACACTTATTCAGCTAAATTTTTAACTCAGAGCGACTGCTGATGATCACAGCTATCCAGGCTGTCACAGATGTTGTGTTAAGAAAGCTATTGACCGTCAGTGGGTAGTAAAATTTTTCTGCTCTCACTTTATTGCTGCCCCTATTAAACCATCCTCTCAGGTCCTATATATGTGTAACTGGTTCTGTCCCCTATAGTCTGAAGTCATTAGTCCAATCCTCAATAGTGAACTATATAATGCTTTCTTAATTAACCCTGTGGATCTTGTTGCCCCAAATAACATTTAAATGGGAGTTTGTAGCTGTAATATCTTGATATAGATTTTCAATGGAAGTGTTTGAATGGAATACATAATTTCAGGGAGAAATCCTAAAAACCCACAAGACACTTTTGAGATAATTATAACATTACTTGTCATTTCAAAACAGAAGGCCTGGATTTATCAAAACAGCATTCCTCTTTTGATTGTCATCTTTACTCAGCTGCAAGTCATTTGAGCTTCTGCTAATCCAAATAAACCGAAAAGAGTAATGCAATATTTATCAAAATACTGTCACGTATATTACATATTCTAAAATATTACTTTGCAAAACCTCTTCAGAATTGATGCTAGCTACTTAACTCACAATTCTAACCCAACCAGCATCTTTAATTAGTCAGTATTTCTTGAATTAGAAATTAATTTATGGGATATCTCATTTCTATGCCTTCTGAACCATTTGTCTCCAACACCTCTCCCTGCACATATCTTCAGATTCAGTCTCAACTATTTGATCAAAGAATGAAGCACTCTTTTGTTGAGCATGTCAAGCATGTTCAGCATTACATAAGTCTACTAGTGTGAATTTATTTGTGCATTCTATTTCATTTCAATAAAAACATCAGTAGTCCTAGTGCTTTGGATCCATCATGGTTTTTGTGTTACATTTTGACATTTTTCTGTATCCTATAGTTATCCTTGCTTTCATGAATAGAAGTGGCCTTCTTCAGGCTAAGACTTTCAGGGAATCCATCCTTGTGGATCATCTCTCCTAAATGAATGTCTAGATGATAAATAACAGAAGAAATAGTGGGCCATTTTGTGCAGACAAAATTTTAATCACCATAGGTGACACAGAAAAGATCCTAACTAATTTATTTCTTTGTCATTTTATTTGAATTTCTTTTTCACCTCCAAAATAGTCTAGCTTCAATAATCGTTCAAAGTTTTGCATTTACTGAGAACTGCCAAGTGCAATGCTTGCAGTCATGGAAACTATCACACTAAAAGACAGTGTCACAGAAGTACGAACTATAAGTCTGTATATGCAGGGTAATG
>VYZX01025822.1:4692-23714 GCA_013401335.1 Brachypteracias leptosomus
AGTATTTACACAGAGCAAAGATTTGTGGAAATGAGGAACTACCCTTTCAAAATTATGACTTCTAAATAGAGAGTAACAGAGTGAACACTTGAAGATGTTTTCAGATTGCAACTGGATGCTCTTCTGGCCTTTATGTTTTAGTCAAGAACACCACACCTCGGCTGTGTATGAAATTTAGCTACCTATTGTTGAGTTTAGGTACCTTAGGTGTACAGGATGTGAGATTAGGGCGTTTGGCATAGAAGTGGTCCAAATCCGATTTTACAATCCTCTGGAAAGAAAGGTCTTTCAGATTAATTATTTGCAGATTATTTTGTTATATAGTGTTATTTTATCTGTAGTGGTTGCAGCGGGGTAATATTGCACAGAATTTAGTATTTGTGTAAGTGATCTAGCAAAATTTGGCCAGGGAATGGAGATTTTTCCTACTGGAAATTGCAAGTTGTTGAAAAAATGAACCCTGGTTTCCCTTCTGACCCCTAAAAAACTAAATTATCTAGGGTAAAGATAGCTAAAACTCAAAAGCCTTTGACCAAAAATATGTCAGGAATACAGTGGAATAGCTCTGTGGGGTGTAACATCATGTGTTTGTGCCAACTGAAACACTGGAGAAAATATTCAGCAGTACTAGTGCAAGACCATCACAGAGTCCTACCAAAATTTCATCTCTGGGATGTAAGGAATGACATATTACAATGGATGCAAGCCAGTGTTGGTTTATGTGTTTTAAACTGATATACCTGTGAAGTCTGCATCTTTTAATTTAACAAGTTGAGTTTAATTATTGACATTTTAAAAATGTAGATAAGCCCTTACAGAGCAATTTTAACTGAAATCAACAGTTGAAATTAGCATGCCTCTTGACCAAATATCAGTAGTCATCACAGTATTCACAGTATTTACAGCCACAGTAGTCACCAGTGTTTGTTTAAATAAAAATGCCCATTTTTTTTGTAATATCTCCTTCGAGTTTCCTTATAAATACGATTAAGACAAACTGAATAAATTGTGAGAAATATAACTGAGGGCAAATACTGCTGTCTATTCCTGAGGGAAATATTGCGAACTTTCATCCTAAATCAGATGAGAGCCAACAATTTAAGCACAAGGTCAAAAGAATTCCCATTCCCAGACTGTTTTGGCTTCAAAAGCCAAAGTTCAAAGATCTGAGAGCAGAAGGCTTTGTTATACTCACTCTTAGGCAGATTTTTCTGAGAGGTGCATCACCTTGCATGTTATTTTGTCACACCTTGCAGAGTTGGTAGAATTCCCTGAGATCAGTTCTACTTGGAAGAATACCAAGAAGAAACAGCAGGAGGAAACAACGGTGATGACTCCTTTTTTTTTTTTTCTTGAAGATGTTACTGAACCTAGCTGGTGCTAGAGCCATTAGGTGTCAGAGGGCATAGTATTTTTCCCAGGTGAGACGTAAAATTAAAACTGGGGTTGTTAAAAAGCTAATAGTATCTTTTTTGCAAGATTAAAAGGCTTAACTACAGCATCATAGCCAGATTCTGACTCAGCTCATTACATCANTTAAATAAATAGCTTAAGGGATACTTATACAAAACATGGTATTTAATAACGCAGCAAGGCTACCTTGTGGTTCTGGATTAACCCTGAAGGCTTTTCCTTGTATTTTATATCTGATCCTTCACGGTTTTATTTCTCTCTCTCATCCCTCTCCCTAAAGCTTTCAAGATTTACTTTCAGGTTTACGCTCCCATCCTCCCTTCATTCCCTCTCTCATTTCCATTTTCCAGTGCTGCATCATACTGCATTCAATACTTAGGGCTCTAATTGTCAGAGATAATAATTTCCAGGGAAGAATAGAAGAATAATCTCCCTCTCTTCCCCTGGTTTCAGGGAAAACTTAATTATGTGATGCCAGTGAATCCTCACTGCAAGCTCAAAACCTAGAAGTCTAAAAATCCTAATTTCTAACCTCAGATTATGACTGTGGCAGGTACCACTTACTATTTTTTATCCAGTTTTATTCTGCCATTGCTTATTGAATCTCTCTGGGCCATGAGCACACCTTCTTCCACTGGTCCTTGTTTCCTTATAGGAAACTTTATAGAAAATTAGAGTCTTTTACCCAACTGTTTATGAAAAGATGCCAGTCCTTTTTTTTTTGCACTCACACATCCACATTATAGACAATGTCCTCCTGATAAAGAACTATTCTGCTGGCAAACCTTCTCTTTAGAGGCACCGAGCATCCTTATGGCTTCTGGAGGGAGGATTCAACCCAAAATTTCTGTGCACTGGTGTAGAGTCTACACATTTAAGATCCTGCCCATCATTTCTAAAACCTTTGGGATCTTTAAAGGCAAGTGGCATGNGTTACTGAACCTAGCTGGTGCTAGAGCCATTAGGTGTCAGAGGGCATAGTATTTTTCCCAGGTGAGACGTAAAANGAACTTCCAGTAGCACATTGGTACTTTCACAAGTCTCCTGTATACTCTGAATGCAGTCTGGAATCAAGTTGCCTACCTCATCTTGAGTTTTGATGCAAGGTCTCAAGCTAACACAGTGTTGGGCTGATTTTTACTCAAAATGGCAAAGCAGTTAGGCTGGAACTCGGTTTGAGACTGAAATCTCTCACACATAGCTGATGAGGAGCCATCAGTACAGTCTATGGCATCTCACTTGTGTTTCCAGTTAAATGCAGCAAGAGTCCCTGTGTTGTACCTCTCAGATGCCCTGTGTGTTCCAATGACACTGCATGGCTGTGTGCTTCCAGCTGAGTATATATCCACAGATACCTTAACAGATTAGCTTTAACACAAAGAAATTTCCCAAAGTATAAACCTTGATTAGCTTGGTCAAAATCCAAGATGAGCCCATAGCAAGACTAATCCAAGTGATTACAATGCCAAGCATAGCTAAGTCATTGGAGTCTATCAGGATTTTTTTCTCAAAGCAAGAATCAAAAGACATTGATTGCAATTACAACTTTGTGAGATCCATTCTGTGTCCCAGGATCAAACCTCTCTCTGTAGAGGAGAAGCTTGCCAGGGAACCTGCTGTTTCCTTTACTGTGTTTGCATAGCATTATAGAAGCAATATGGAGCTCATCCTGTAAGTGGAAAAAAAAGAAAGGATAAAAAATTATACACAGTTTATCACAGGTATCACAAGTCTAAGAAATATCTTAAGTGTGTTTTTCTTATCAGAAAAAGCCAAGTATATACACTTTCTGCAACAGTTTTATAAAATGCTTTGAGAAATAAACATTTAAAAATTATAAAATACAATTATTTTTAATATCAGTTCCTATTAAGCTTCTGAAGTAAAGCACAATCCTTATAAGACTTTTTTATCATGTACGGTTTGTACAAATGGATCTTTTTTTCTTGTTCTTCATCAGAAATATGTAACTGTTTTAGTATAGCATTTCTTTTAAGTAGATATTACATATGCAAGTTATCTGTAATAAAATGAAAGCAGCCACCTGTAAATAATCTAATTACATTGAGATGAGTTCCTTTTTTTGAATTCATTCTGTGTTGTAAATGTCAATCATTCTGATTCCTATATCTGCCACCTAATATCAATTTACTAGTGTTAAAGGATTGTTCATAGAATCATACAATGGTTTGGGCTGGAAGGCACCTCAAAGATCATCTAGTTCCAACCCCCCTGCCATGCCAGGGACACTTCTCACTAGACCAGGGTCCTCAAGGCCTCATCCAACCTCGTCTTGAACAGCTCCAGGGATGGAGCATCCACAACTCCCCTGGACAGCCTGTTCCAATGTCTCACCAGCCTCAGAGTGAAGAATTTCCTTCTAATTTCCAATCTAAATCTACTCTCTTCTAGATTGAACACATTACCCCTTGTCTTATCACAGATTTTTCTCTGTAACATTTTTAATATTAGCCAAAGTAATTTACAAGAAGCAGAACTAGAAACTGGAAATTTCTTCTTTCTACTGTACTTCTTGCATCTGCTTTAAGAGCACTGTGCTCTTCATGTTAGCTGGTTAACTTGCTTTACCATTCCCTAGTTTTTGAAACACTGCTGTATGCATATAGCCTTGCACAAGGTTCAATGTGCTAATACTGTCATTTGTTTGGGATCCTCAGACAGGTGAATAGGGATCCTTGCTGGATCCTTGAGTGCGATCCCTTCCCAGCCTCTCAGCAGGTTGAGGTTGGACTTACAGGTTATGTCTGGCTACACTTCACTAACCACTGTGAATGAATGGGCCTAGGCACTGTTAATTTATGGCGTGGCCTTTCTCATGATTTTGGCCTGTGTCCAATTATACACTCTCAAATAATTGCCAAGCATGGTGTGAGGCATAGCAAAGCCCAGGGAACTGGTCTCAAAATCGTCTTGGATGCATCTGCAGGTGATGAAACAGTTTAGTTGTATGTATGCAGGTCACTGCAGATCTGTTCCTCCCAGGATGAGATGACTCCAAGCTCTTTTCACTAATGAGTTTAAACATAGGCAATTTAGCCAGATTGCTCCATGAGGCAGCTTTCCACCCTGTCTCTGGAGCACACTCACCAGTGCCTTGGTTTTGTGTGGTAGGAGCCTGGACTGTTTATAGATCCTCTGCAGATCACAGCTCTTTTACAAGGGATGCCAAAGTCCATGGGTCAGCCACTGCAGACAGCTTCTCTTAAGAAACACAACCATTTCTTCCCATTTTAACTGTGCAGGGAACTAGGATCAGATAGAGACTATGCAACAGGAACTGTTCGACCTCCTGTCGAACTTTTAATGCCATAGGAATATTGATGCTTTTTTAGACAGCTACAGTAAATGGTCTGAAAAGAGCCCTTTGCCTCTCCCACCCCATGTACAGAGCGCAATAATATTGCTCTTCCTCCTCCTGGAAACACTATAATGAAATATTTTCTGATTGTCAGGTGTTATTATTATCAGAACATGTATATTTTTCAACTACAGGCTCATACTTTCTTGGTGGAAACATGTTTATGTGCCCACACACAAATTCTGAGAAAAGTGAAAGAAATGTAACACATGAGAATGAGTGGTGAAGCTTGCTGTTTTAACAAGTTGAAAATGAAAACATAATGTGGTACACAACTCATTAATTAATTTTATTACAACTTTATGCCAATTTTTATTAGATGTTTTTATTGGATTAAGAATTTAATTTTGAGATTATGTTAAAAATGTGATGGTGTTTGCCTATTCTCATAGTAGATGTAAAATTTAAATGGTCTTATTTTAATACGTATTTCTTCTATAATTTAACTTCTGCCATTTGGCAGACTCCCTAGAGTCAAACATTTGGCATAAAATCAAGTCTGACTCTTTGCAGTCAAAGATTAATGATCTGTCCATAAAGTTTCTTTACTGTATGGTTAAATCCCTTAGCATCAAGTACTTCCACTTACTAATGTTACTTTAGCAGTTTGTAAATGACATTAACAAATAGCAGTCCTTTTATGGTGGTCCTATGGCACAGCTAGCTCCAGTGAGGTTACCTCTTCTTCTTTCTTGCAATTAGAAGAAATATTTTAATCCAAATGGTACATCTGTCAGGGAACTGTCAAAAAGAGAAGGCTAATAGGAAAATATCCTTTCATATGCTCTGAAAGAATGTTATCACATGTATGGGTTTAGTGAACATGCACTGTCAGTTGACGCAAGAAGAATTAGCAGTCATGCAAGACTTTTCATTGATTTAGACAGTGATCAAGAGAAGACTCTGTACCACTACTGTTTCCTTTTTTTCTTCCAGCCACAGAGAACCTCTGTTCACAGACGAGGTCTGTGTGTCAATTCATAAAAAGGGAAGCCATCTCTGGTGTCACTGGCTAACGTTCAGTTTTAATAAACATTTAATTGATCCAAGTCTTTACTGTTGTTAAAATGCATCATAGTATATCATATAAAATACCTGGTATTTGATATTTGAAACCTTTAGTTATATGAGGAATATAGCAATAACTATAGAGGAATTAAATTTAGTGGTGAAGTAAATTTTTAACATAGTTGATTTCTGCTATGTAAATCCAAGTTCTGTTAATTTCAACAACTTTTTTCTAAAGGAAAAAATTATCTTCTTGGGCTCATTCTTTAACTTGTCTGATCAAAACTATCATGTGACAGCCAAAGCCTCTTCCTAATGCAATTGGGAAAGGTTTTTGCTTCCATTTTTTATACAATTATGAATTCTTCTTGCATTCTCAAATAATTGTACACCTATGAGAACTCATGAGGACAGTTCATACTCTGTTTCACTGAACAAGTGTTACTCTGTACCCAGCAGGATCAGAAGTGCATGGGTCAGAAGTTAGGATGATTTCTTATAACACCACAGGTGTGCACAAACACATCTTCATGGGCAGGTAAGGTAAATGTCTGTGTCTGATAAAATCTCTGCAAAATTTAAATGGCAGCATAATCCCATTATATTGAAGAGGAAGTTCTTAACGCTATTTCACATTAAAAAATAATTCAATGCAGCGTTTGAATTGCTTATTACTTCTTTAACTCCTTACATGTACTTCATACATATACTTTAATATTTTGGAATTTTATGGTTTGATTATACAGTAATTACTTTCTAACTGTCCATTTTGCTACATCCGTTTAATTTCATAGTTTTTAAACTGAAGTTAAAGTGCATGTCTGATTTACTGCATGTTAAAGCAATCTTTACATTTCTGTGTTGCTCCTACAGGCTTACATGTAGATGCACCTGTTGTTGTAGCTTCTTTACCAGAATATTTTTCCTTGCCTTTCTACTTCTCACTCATGCAATTGTTTGATATTTACGGGACACACTCTCATTCTCCAGGTACTTATACACACATTTTCAAATAAACAAATAACAGGGCCTGAAAGGTTTCCACATCATGCAGCTCCACGAAAAGAAAATGAAACACCAAGAGGCTTGAAAAGTGGAGATTCTATGAAAAAAGTGGACTGCAGAGAACTGATTATTATTATAGACCCTGCTGCTAGAGTGAAACAATTGTTCCTATCAGAAGACAGACTCAGACACTATAAGCTTAATTCCACGTATCTGCAGACAGATCGTGTCTATGGCTTCATGAGAGGATGGTTTCTCTCTTTTATTCTGCATGGGATATCAGTTTTAGAGATGGCTGCATGAATGGATCTGCCCTCAGACGGAAAAATCAAGCATAAACTTGAAAGTAAGAGCATTGAGGCATTTGTGTAACAGTCTTCTCAGAAATCATCTGCTTTGTGTAAGGAGGAAATTGCTTTTGTTGGGAACTGGGATAACATCTTGATCTATTTAAGAGATTCAACTCAGGCTAAAGGGTTATATGGGCAAAATCTATTTCCCTAAGGACATCTAGAATTTTCCCAGAATATCCTTTTTATAACTCTATGGCTTTAGAAATAAGGAAACTTCAATAATGTCTGCAGCCTGGTAAAATCCAATCTCTAAAATTAAATGCAAAATTTCCATTCATAGAACCATAGAATGCTTAAGGTTGGAAAGGACCTCGAAGATCATCTAGTTCCAATCCCCCTGCTGTGGGCAGCAACACCTCTCTCCCACTAGACCAGGTTGCTCAAATCCCCATCCAACCTGGCCTTGAACACTTCCAGGGATGGGGCATCCACAACCTCCCTGGGCAACCTGTTCCAGTGCCTCACCACTGGCATGGTGAAGAATTTCTTCCTTATATCTAATCTAAATCTACCCTCTTGCAGTTTCAGGCCATTACCCCTTGTCCTATCACTACAGACCCTTGTAAAAAGCACTTCTCCAGCTTTCCTGTAGGTCCCTTTCATGTATTGGAAGGCCACTATTAGGTCACCCCGGAGACTTCTCCAAGCTGAACAATCCCAGCTCCCTCAGACTGTCCTCATAACAGAGGTTCTCCAGCCCTCTAATCATCTTTGTGGCCCTCCTCTGGACCTGCTTAAGCAGATCCATGTCCTTTTTGTACTGTGGGCTCCAGAACTGGATGCAGTATTCCGGGTGGGGCCCCACCAGAGAAGAGTAGAGGGAGAGAATCACCTCTTCCACCTGCTGGTCACACTCCTTTTGATGCAGCCCAGGACACGGTTTGCCTTTTGGGCTGCAGGTGCACACTGCTGGTTCATGTTGAGCCTCTCATCAACTAACACACCCAAGTCCTTCTCCTCAGGGCTCCTCCCAGTCTGCTCTCTGCCCAGCCTATATTTATGCTTCCATTGGAGTCAATGATACCAAGACTTTAACTTCTGGATATACAAGGCAAATGAATTTGCCTGTTAAAGCGTAGCCTTCAAAATACATTTCATTTCAGATTTCATTGGACCTCACACAAACATGACTGATGGAATGGAATAACTTTAATTAGCTGTCAGAAACACATTTCCAACATGTTTTCAGAAAATGTGCTTTCAAGCAAGTGCACATTTTTGCTGTATTTTTGTTGCATATGATATTTGTGCAACAGTGCTTGATCTATCAATATCCAAACAGGATTTTATTCTTTTTTAAGCTACTTCATTGATGGAATATTCTGAAGCTTTTAAGTTACTTGAAACACATTTAGGAGGAAATGTTTGAGTTACTGAAGTCTACAAAAATTGTACTTCTGATTTAAATAGGAGCAGAATACCGCTTTTCTTGTTTTATGTCTTCTTTCAAACAAGTGCAGGAAGGATATTCTAATCTTCTTCCTAGTCTTTTGCATTCACATTTGTATCAATCAGCTTCCAAATATCATTAACAGAAACAGCTCTCATCTCAATGTATATGTCCTGTGAGTATATGTAGTGAAATGTACTTCAGGTGCTAAATTTGAAATATTAACTGTATGTAGGATTTTCAAAAGCATTTCATATTAGTTATATATATTTCCTTTGAAATTACTGGGATTTTTTATTTTGACATAATTTGGAGCAAGTAAGGAAGAAGGCTGAGTGCTTTTGAAGATTGCAGACTATGAGTAAGTTGGCATAGTGTACAGCCCCATTCCCTTTGAAGTTGATAAAAAAACTCATTTACTTCAGTGAAACTTGGTTATGTCACAAAATTAATAATGGCGCCAAATTATATAAGTATTGCAGGGTGAAGTTTCAGTGATTTGTAAGGATAAAATGTTGATCCATTTTCAGTGGATAACACTTTAAAACCAATTATATAGACCTCATTGGAATTCATTATATGGTAATTTACTGGTGGATATAAGTAAGGTTATTAAAATCTGATCCAAAGAGGGAAAAGAAAAATAGTATTTATCTTGTAAAGTGTACAGAAGTACTGACTACACCAGCCAAATGACAATAACCTTCTCCCCACTAGATATATGTGCCATTACACAGATAAATGAATGGCACAAGTGTGAAATTAATATTTTTATTGTTTTACCCAGAAACAGTGGTCCAAATAAACACCTAGAATACATAATGATTACTTTATTCTTTTTACTGCAGCTGAAAAAAGTAGCATGTACAACTGCAGCAGCTGAGAGTTATGGCTTGTAAAAATATTATGGAATGAACACAGTCATTTGACCACTTTTACTGCTTGCTGTTGCATTATGTAATTTTCATATAGGTAAGTTTAATGTATGTAAAATTCATATAAAATTTCCATTACAAATGTTAAACTTAAGAAAACATTATCCCGTTCAAATTGTTGGGGTTTTTTTTCAATATGAAGTCTATTTTAGATGTTTTGGAATTAATTTAGTAGGTATATCCCATCTCTTGTATCCATCTATGAAATATAACACTGATTCTAATGCTCGTCTAACGATGCTTTGTATGTGAAACACTCCTGCCTTAACTGACCTTTAGGAAGCCCTTAGATAACTTGACATCCTTTCCTTCAATTTTCTCACCTTTTGTGATATGTAGACCAGCCTTGAGCTGAGTTGGAGATCAGTCAATAGATGATTTAAAAAGCAAATATATATATATATATATATGTATATTATTCTTACCATCTTCTGTATACAGTTATTCAAAAGATTCTGGTGAAATGGAGAGGGATTATGCTTCCATTGTAAAAAGGGAATTGAGCCACAGATAAATGAAGTTAACTGAATTTTTCAGTCAGATGAATTGCCCAGAGGAGAATCAGACTGTCTGCTACGTTGCTTCCTGCCCAAGATGAGTGTAGAATGTGGGCTTCTAAATGTAAGATGGAGCATCACATCACCTGGTCTCCTGGGTGCCTACATTTATTCAGCCTCAATATTTTTTAACCCCACATTACCCCTGTTGCCCTATTAGCTACCTATGTTAGCTTTTTAGTGATTAAGTGTCAACCTAGACTTTATCCAGATTTCCAAAGAGCTCCAGTCCTCCAGGTTTGCTCAGAACACACAAATTACACAGAAGACACCACACATAAATATAAGTCTAGCTAAATGGTCATAGCCATTGTGGGAAAACTTGTTGTGCTGATACACAGGATCATTAGTTTCCTTACCTTCTTCTGTGCAATAACTGATTTTCTATCAAACTTATCCAGAATGTAAAAACCCCATATTCAGCATCCTCTTGACCTGAGAAGGTTTAAATCAACTACTCCTTGAAGACTCCCCTTGTACCCTTAAATGGTTAAGGATTATGACTGTCAAATTGTACACACAACTATTAGCAGCCAAATATTTTATCATCTCCTCTCAGATATTGTTGTCAATCCTATGTCTTGTTTCCTAAATAAATGCTTCATATACAAAGAAAGTCTTGTATGAAAAGAGAACTCATGAATAAGAATATTGTGTTGTCTGGTTGATAGTATTGCCTTTCTGGTGGCTAATGGGTCCCATATTTTTGATCCAGATACCAAAGATACCAAAATGTATTTTTCCATTAATTTTGCACTTCTTATACCATGAATTTCAAGTTTCCAAAGTACCTAGTACACTAATAAACTCAGAATAGTTACAGAAAACACACCAGTGAGGGGTTGAATTTAATGGAGGGCATGAATCACCTCATGACTGTAGAAGAAATCTTGCACTGGCTTTGTCTCCTGTTTAGCAAAACATACAGTCAGATGCTTTTATATACAGTTTAGAAACAAATGCACTGAAATCCTTAAAGTTCATCACATGCCTTATTCCTTTGTCATACAGAAGCAAAGACGAGCAGCCCAGTTCCCTTGTAAAGATATATATGCTGTGCAGGTCAAACAGTTTTGAACTGTAAGTGGCAATAACTTCACCTCTTCCAAAGCGTAGGTTCAGAAGTCTCATGTGTTTTAACCACACTAGCTCAAGGGGCTAGCTAAGGTTGGATGATCATTCAGATCCTATGTAAATAATCCTTTTGAAGAGAAATTCTTTAACAATGCAAGCAGAATTCAATGGATTTTGTCTCTTATTGGACTATTTGCATGATCTAGTTCATGAATGCAGTGCATATTAATCAAGTTTTTAAATACTTCTAGCAATTTAATATTTTAAAGCATTTTATACCACTTAAATTGTATAACATGTTTGTATTCCCCCCTTTGCTCTTATAAAACTGAAGAGACATGGAGAGGGAAGAAATTCTAGGCATGAAGGCAAATGCAATCTCCTATTGACAATAGATATTTTGCAGAAAGATTTGTGGATGTGCTGGTTTTGAAAGGTTTTAACAAAGTCAGAAACTGATAGCATCGGCTAGAGCCAGGCACGACGCGGGCAGGTGCTGAACAAGCTTCCCCAGCTCAGCCTCTGCCAATGCACGTCCCCGCGACCTGCAGCATTGCAGCTGTTCCTCTCTGTGCCAAGTTGTATGGTGGTGGTTTGGGGATTTGGAAAAATACATTCTCTGCACAAATACAGTTCAGGTCTCCAAAGGGCAGTGAATTAACCCACTGTATCACTTCCAGTGTAATGAATTTTTAAATTCCTCTTTCTAAGCACAAAAGCCTCCTGTTTTTCTGCAGGGCACAGTGATGAGCGTCCTTTTCATTCTTCCTCTAACTCACTGCTGCACTTTGATCTTGGCAGTTTTGCTGGAATATACTGCTTTAAAAGATAAGCATACTTTTCTTATAGAAAGAATAATTTCCTTTGAACCATATTTATTAAATTAACAAGGTGAGAGAAGAAATATTTTAATAATTCAGGGGCAGATTCTCTACCCTTTGAAGCAGTGATGAGCTCTCTGTGTTGTCAGTGATCTAAGTTAGTGCCAACAGTGGGGGTGCTGGAAAGAGATATTTATCTTATCTGACTGTTAAAAGGGTACTCATCTCATTAACTGGTTTGATATGTGATTTATAGTGATTTCTGAACAACTCTATTTTGAAAAAGAGTTCAGGTTTTTAAATGTAGGTCGCACTTTTCAGTCCTGATTCAACAGCAGACTTGCAGAGATGCAAGACTTTATCTCATTGCTGGCAGTGATCTACAGGATCAAAGTTGTGAGTTGGTTGATGGGAAAAGGGAGTTATGATGATTTAATGAACTATCAGAAAGTTTTTGATTCATTGATAACTATTTGTATTCATGTACTCAATCTTTTTCAAGGGCAAAGTTTTAATTTACTGCATTTTATGCCAGAACTGAAGTGGGTGTTCTGAGTGTGTGGTAAATGGCCTGGGCTGTGCTGACATGCAGCAACCAGTTACACCAAACACTCATCATGTTTCCTTATTTAAATACACCATGGATCACCCCACTGATGTAAATGATCTCCAGTTCCAAAACTTCTTTTTTTTTTTTTTTCCGTTCTGGGATAAAAAAAAGATGCATTGCTTAATAGTACAGTTTTTGCTTACTGCAGTTTCTCACTTTCAGATTTGAACACAATGGGTAACAATGAGACTTTGAATGACAACTTTGTTGCCATTCACCCTGTCCCTTAGATAAGAGTTATCAAAGAGTAGTGGGAAAGGGATACTTGTAAGGTTTTTGTTTATTTTCTTGAGGATCTGGTCAAGCTGGGTCAAAAATCCGTGACACTTCTCCTTTCCCTCCCTCTAAAGAAATAATTTTGCCCTTTCCCTAGAAAGAAAAGATTGATTTCTTTTCCATGACTATTTGTTTTCACTTCTTTGGTGAATATTCCGTTTTATCATATTAAAAATCTATGACTCCATTTTATTCCTTTAAATGAAAAGAAAATGCTAACAAGTTAAAAGACAGTAAACTTACTTAGAAAAGTGAAGAGCAAGAAAGAATGTCAGGATATTTATTTATTGTATAGAGATAATATTTCCCAACTGTGGGACATAGATTCCATCACATGAATAGTGAGAGACATCTCATTTATTCTCCAGAGCACCTGGCTCTGTTAATATCTTTAGTCACTTGTTGCTTATTTTTGGGAATTCTTTTCAGAAGTGGAGCTATGCTCAGTGATGTCTGATGGTGTTTGCTGAAAACCTGAAAATGTCACTGAGGAAAGCAACAGCCTGTGTATATTTTCTATGTGTAGTAACAAAACAAGAAACTTCAAATGTTGAAAGCAGGTAGTATTTTTATAATCTCAAAACATGGTAATAGAAATAGTAAAAAAGAAGCAAATCCTCTGTTCCTCTCACCCCCTTCCTCCCAAATAGAACATGGGTTTTAGCAAAAAAAAAAATTAAAACCACAACAATAACAAAAATCAACAAAACCCAAACAATATTATCCTTCTATTCTAAAAACATACAGCATTTTTATGAATAAGGGGCATTTTCTACTGGGTAAAGGAAAGGAGCTAGGCGATACATCAAAGATTTATGAAGTAAGGTGGATCAGTCTTTAAGAACATGTTGGATGGCCATAGGAGGGATTTTTCATAGCAGAAGAAGTTAGACCTTTCACCTTCCCAAGGAGATGTACAAATTTCAGGATTGAATTGTGCCACAGAGATGAGGATATTCTATCACTGGGCACACAATAAGAGAAAAATTTTACCCTGAAAAGCTTATAGTCTTAGATGTATGACAGACAAACAGTTAGAGAAAAAAAAAAAGGTGGCTTAATCACTGGCATCCAACAAGTTCGGGTGCCCTCCTGGCCCCTTTCAGTGCTTGGTCTCCTGAGGGACTGTAGCCAGATTATCTGTACATTGGATGATAACCATGGAACAACTGCTCTCCCTGGGATGAGCCCCTCCAGTCGAGCACCTCTTCTTGGTGGTGTTGACTTGCAGTTGGCAGGACAGAGAACAGCTGTTGGATTGCTCCTTGTGCAGCTGCTCATATCTGGGTATTTAAGAGCTTGCTATCATGTGACTTCAGAGGGCATGGGAGTATTTGGAAGTGCCCTAAAGCTGGCAACCCATCCACAGCTGTGAAAAAGTTGTACAAATCTAAGCAGGTAATAAAATCTGCAAGAGCATTTATTTTTCCAATTCTGGGTCTAATTCTACAAAGCACCAAGTCCATGAGCATTTCATCTGTGCACATGGAATGAGCTGAATTCAGTTGGCTCATTTATAATACTGCTTTACCTCTGGTATGAATGTCATCTTAGTTACAAAACCTCCAGTCAACACCGCCCTAAGGAGGCCTTGTATACATAAACTACTAAATAATATTTCAAATCATGTTAGCTTGCTTAGCTTACATGAATAAATAGAAAAATAATATTATTTACCTTATCTACATAAGAAGAACTAGGCTTTCAAGATACCTGTGCTGTATGAAGATCTTGCTGCAGGCAGCAATGTTGAGAGTATTAAATCCTCTTGCTTAACATAGTGGAGAATTATTTTTGACTTCCTGCAAAATATTAAATCTTATTGTAATATCTTTTGGAGAATCAAATAAAATTACTTTCATCAACTAACAAGTGAGCACACTTTTTTAGTAGATACAATGGATAGAATAGAATTTGCAAATAGTTTATTTTTGATGGTAGATATATCTTAAAATATAACATATCTCAGAACCTCTTAGAAATTCAGAGAAGTCTGAATGCTTACCCTAATTCAACAGCAATAACATTCATGAAATGCTTTTGAAAGAGAGTATTGACCAAAACCACAAAATAGTTTCCTTTCACTTTAAAACTTGCAAAGTACTTTTAAAACTTTGTCTGACCACCACCGAGGTCAGAATGGATTTTACCATTAGTTTCAGTGAAGTCAGGAACAATCTAAAATGTTTTATTTACTGAAAATGAATGCTTACAGTTTGTGCTATGCAGCTGATGTAGTGGCAATGCTTGTTTGACAAATCTGAAACAGTTTTTTCAACAACTAAGGTAGGGTCATTGCCTTTATACACTAATGTATATTGTTCCCCCAACATACTTACCATGCAAATTAAACCTCTGTACAGCTTTGAAATGTTATTAATAGTCATACATGAAAGATTTCTTGATGTACAGGTCTTCTTTCAGCATATATCAATTTGAAGAAGAGTAATTTTAGAGGCCACATGGGGTACTGTTTGGTGTAGACCATCCACATAGAGGTCAAATACAACAGAAGTAGGGCCATTTGAAAATCTGTAGACTTTAATGGCGTGAAGGAAGTCATCAGGGAAGAAAACAGCAAGGGAGCAAGACACCCTTCACAAATGGACGTCATCATCTCAGTCATTCTCATGGAAATTGGTAATATTAGATGAAATTAATCTCAACCTCAGCAGTCCAAATCTTGTGCAGCCGATATTAGCTAGAGCTCTAGGCTCCTTCTCTTGTCAAACTGTGCAGGAAATGGGCTTCCTCTACATTACCCACTTCTCACTGATTGTAGGGGGAATGAAGAAGACAAACTTAAACCTAACATTGACATGGCCAAAGACAGATGAGAGGATTCCTTCCTCTTCAAACTGAAAAAGCTGGAGCTGCATTTGTAAGAATATTTAACTATTTTCCTCCTAATTAGGTCTAATACTCACTAAAAACACTAGAAAAATTTCTGCTGCTTGCAGTGAGTGCTTATGCTGGCCCTTGATTTCTGCATTCATGTGCAGTTGCCAGTAATAGATTTCTTATCTGTTATAGCAGGAGATTATCACTGTTATAGCTCTGTTCATGGTGAAGTGCAGCCCTGACCACAAGACCCAGGAGCACTACTCATAAGATGACATCAGTTGCTTCTTTAGGCAGTGCAGGCAGTGGACTAAAACCATGATGTAGACGTATACTTCTTTAAAAAGTGGGATCAGCTGAGCTCTTACAAATACGTAGTTTTAAACCCTTGTATGTAAAGTAAATAGCACAGTATACTGTTACACACTGAACAAAAACAGCCCCCCAACACTTAATAAGCTGCTTCAACTTGTGCATTAACACTGTAAAAACAGTTGATTTAGTAGCACTGAATTACAAAACTTAACTTGTAAAGTATTAACAGGATATATTTTTCTTTCTTCAAATCTCCACTAACCTTATAGCAGATGAACTGATATCTCAGCAGTAAGCAAACATGTCACTTGGGACAAGCTATGTAAATGTATTGACAAACATGTTCTATCATTTGAAGCAATTGCACATGTTAAGGAAAGCTATTTTAAAATAAGCATGTCATTCATTGTCAAGCTTGCTACTAATTTTGCAGTTTGTTGGATGACAGAAGATGGTTTATTCATGGTGAAAGACCATAAACGGTGAGAAGAGCAAAACAGTAAAACATTTTGTGAAATTAAAGACAGCCTAAGACTTATCAGAAATTCCCAAAGAAGCAGCCTATAGGAAAGAACAATAAATACAATATAATGGAGTAATTTCCAAAGATGTTCTTCTCCAGTAACCAACAAACACACACGTCTCTGACAAACTAAATGACAGAAAAGCAGACAAGGAAATGCAATTACAAAATCAATTACAATTGAAAAAATAAGCCCTTCCTTATAAGACTTGTAATGTAAATAGCAGACAAAATACATGGTCATTAGCTAAGGTGAGTACTATAAAATATCAGTGTGTAGGCAACACAGTGTAGAAGAGACCAGAAACTGTGAAGCTGGTAAAATGTAGAATTTCCTAACTTGTTCAGATTAAGCTATTGCCTTTGATTACACATATGTTTTTTGCTCTGTGTTCTGAAAACCATCAGCTAAAAAGAAGTCTGTGTTATGTATTCTATCTGTTTTAAGATGTATGCTTTAAGTATACCAAAGCCTGTACTTGTATTATTTGTAAAGGTTTTGCTTGTTTGTTTGCTTTTCAAAAACACAACCATAAGACATATGCTATTTTTCCAGTTTAGGGTCAGCCCAACCCATAGAGATAGTGGTGCCCTGCTATGCCTACTCAAGCTCTCCTAATGACAGCAAATGTTTCTTTAGCTAAAAGCTGTCTCTTATACACCCTGCATACTCCATTAATTATTTTTTCTCTCTTTGGTGCAAGGCTTCATCTCTTCCCTTTTGCCATTTTTCACCAAGCCCCTGCAAGAAAATGGGGTTTGCTGAGACCACTGGAGCTGTGTTGTTGCATTCTATTCAGAGTGGATTGACTCATGTTTCAGAAGCTGAACAGCCAAAGGATTTAATCTCACAATCTTGGGGTACATTTCAGAGTAAAAGTGATGAAAACATGGCATTGAAGCAGTAAAGAAGGGGACCCAATTTAAAGGCAGGAAGCCAGATGTTAATTAATAAAACCAACATAACAGGGTTTTTTGGCTTGCCAAGAACATTCTCTCGGCTGCCAGTTTGTCGGCTGTTCCTCAGTTAATCAGTTCTGCTGCATTAAATTTCTTTAAAAGAAATTTTCTTCCCTGGTTGCTTAGAGCCTTCTTGAATCAAGCTGAAAGCTCTGTGAGGAGTGGTGAGACAGGCCAGCAAAAGTAATTTATAGAACATTACAACTCCACTACTACCTTCAGCATGGTTTAATTTACATCTGCCAAAGTCCCTGCCTGTTTCACACAGAAAATTAGGCTCATTCTGTGTGTAGCACTCGCTCAGATGTCTCTATGTCAGAGGCAGTGCAAGTTTTCACTTGTCAGGCTGAAGTACAACCCGTGTAGCAAGGACCAGTAGTACCAATATGGCTATGTTGTTTCTACTGTAGATTCTTCCAAACATTGGGGTATAATATCACTGCAAGTGTGACTGTTTGAAGCAATATGCCTTAAAAATATTGAACTGTCCTTAAGATCCTATCATTTAAATCTCCCAGGAACAAATTTCATACTGTATGTCAATCAGAATAATGTATTGTTTTCAGCTGTTCACTGAAGAGAAGTCAAGACTAGCAAAGGAGAATGTAAAAACATATTCATCAAGAAAATCTTCATTAAGCAATTTAAGTGGGATATTTCTCTGTCAAATATACATTAAGTAATGCTTATATTAGACTAGTGCCTAGAGACTCTTCCAGCTCTTGAGCTAGAATAAGTGAGAATTAGTATCAAGAAGGCATTCTGTCCCAGAGGTTACAGTCTTAGTATATGTTTAAATATACAGGCTACCTGAATATGGCAAATAATTTGTGTATTCTTTCAGAATGTCATTGATAATAATACTGGAATAAAGTAGATGCTCTGTTTTCCTTCAAGCAATACTTTAAGATTTTTTTGCAGATATGTGAGTGAAACCTAACCTAATGGAAAGTGATGTGTTCTGAAGTATTTAGAGGATTATAGCAAAGAATAACTTCAGTGCTATTTGATATAGAATCATAGAATCATTAAGGTTGGAAAAGACATCTAAGATCAAGTCCAGTCATCAACCCAACACTAACATGTCCACTAAACCATGTCTTGAAGTGCCATGTCTACACATTTTTTGAACACCTCCAGAGATGGTGACTCCACCACCTCTCTGGGCATTCTGTTCCAATGCTTGACCACTCCCTCAGTAAACATATTTTCCTAACATCCAACCTAAACCTTCCCTGGATCAACTTGAGCCCATTTCCTCTCGTCCTATCACTAGTTACGACCAACACCCACGTCACTACAACCTCCTTTCAGGTAGTTGTAGAGATCAATAAGGTCTCCCCTCAGCCTTCTCTTCTCCAGACTAAACAGTCCCAGTTCCCTCAGCTGCTCCTCATAAGACATATTCTCCAGACCCCTCAACAGCTTCTTTGCCCTTCTCTGGACCCACTCCAGCACCTCAATATCTCTCTTATACTGCGGTGTCCAAAACTGAATGCAGTACTCAAGCTGTGATCTCACCAGTGACAAATACAGGGGCACGGTCACTTCCCTACTCCTGC
>VYZX01025827.1:390-11299 GCA_013401335.1 Brachypteracias leptosomus
AAAGGGATAAGAGAAAAACAACGGGATTTTTACTCACATGTCCCTGCATAACCAATTCTTTCTACTTCTGTCACTAAAGCTACATTATATGCTGCAGTCCTGCACAGTGGACAGTTCTTACTGGAGTTTTTTGTGCAGTTTATGCACATACTAAATCACTTTTTATTTCATTTATGAAGGAAAAAAACTCATATGATGAGCTGATTTCTTCATGGAGACTGTGTTTATACCAAGTTTATAGGTTGAACCAATTTTGAGTATCCAAAAATAGGTCACAACCTGTTTTTGTAGTAGAAGTATGTTTTCTTCATCTTTATATAATTGCAAAAGTATTGACCCAGTTTTGTTCAAGCATGATTTTAAAGATTTTCCATATATGGCAACTTGAAAATTTTAAGGATCTGTTCTCTCCTCAAAATATATCTTTTTTTTTTTTTTTTCCCTGTTTATAAACGGGGTTAGAAGTTAACAACCAACACTGAAAGTACCTTTATGATATTCTACTATTTCACTTCATGAATACCTGAAACTTAAGGTCATGTGATTATGCTATAACATGAAGTCAGATAACACTAAAATTTCTGTGCTTACCTTCTGTGATCAACAAGATTAGCTAGGATTTAGGACTTCTGGTATAACTCTTCTCTCCAGAAAAATAAAAAAAATATGCACATCTCGCTATTTCTCTAGGACCTCTTATATTGGCTTACATTATTAGTCATCTTCTGCAGAGACTGCTATCTAGTGTCTTTTCCAGCAACAGCTTAACTTTCATTACAATTGTTACGCTTCTGTTACTGAATTTTCCACTTCCATGTAATATTTTCTCATGATATTGAGGAAAAAAAACCCAACAAAACACTTTGTCTAGCTTCCTCAATATCTGCAGTGTTAAAGTAAAATTACTACACTTACCAGTCTAAAGCTGGGATTTCGACTTTCATTCAGAATGGTCAAAAAGTGGATCCAGATACGGAAGTGTTCCAAATGCCTACTGGTGTCACTACTTGTTGATGACTGCCACCTTTCCTGATTTATTTTTAGTGATTTTCTTTTCCTGAACTGTCAGAACAGACACAATTAAATTTTATTTCAATTTAACAATAAACTCTCTTTATTAATTTCTTATGAGAGGAACAATGAATATGCCTTTTTTGTGTTGGGTTTATGCATTTACTTGCATAGAATTGCAGGGACAGATTCTTCTTTCCTCTCTTTACTATATCTCCACATCAAATTACAATGCTTTCCTGTATTTGTTTCCTGGTCACAGAGATGTTTCTCAGACACCTACAAATTAATTTATAATTTCTCCTGAGAAAAGCATAAACATATCTAGTTCAGTTGTATTTGAGGAACCTCATAGTCAAGGTGGTTTGATAATAGACAAAACCAAGCTTTTGCTTTATTTCCAGCTACGGAAAATAACTTGACATTTCCTTGTGGTGAACTTACATTACTTTAAAGACTTCATAATGAAACTGTGCTCCTAAGTGTGGAAAAAGCCTTACATGAGTTGCAATGAAGATATAGGAGGAAAGAATGTTCTTATGAACATCATGGTTGTGACACTTATAGGTAAGTACTGGCACATAAGAAAACCACAGACAAGAATGGCAGCAACATGTACATTTTTGTTATCTATAGCCTGTACCTTATCTGAACTTTACTCCTATCATTATATATTATGAAGAAAAGTTTCAATGCCCAGAAAAAGCCTTGGCTTTGCAACAAAACCCACCATATGCATTTATAGCTTTCTAAATGTCATTATTCCCGGTTCTTTTTCAAAAAATTGGGAAGAAAAACATAACCACAGTTACCAGTGTGAGGCAAGTAGACATACCTCAGCTGCTTTTTATACAAATTTCAGTATTAGCCATTCAAATGATGGTCTGATATGGTCTTGTGACTCCAGTTCCTGTTCAGTGCTTCTTGTCTATTATTGACACTTGCATTCATACTTACATTCATTTTATTAAGCCTAAACTGCATGTTATAAAATCCAGACCTGGATTATACAGTCTTATTCCTCATATTTTCTCCGACTTCCTCAATTTGAGTAAGAGTGCTCCTAATGAAATTAATGAATAATGCTCCATGAAAGTCCCATGCACTGCCCACATAAGAAAGGACTACTTCATGCAATTAAGAATGAAGATGTTTGATGCATTTGCTTTCTGGTTTACAGTGTAGTCCAAAAGAAACACTTCCAAAGCAGTCTATCTCATCCTTCTCCACCTATTCCACTTACGCTCCCTCACTCACACATAGATATAGCAGTAAAGCTCTGAAAAGGTCATTTAAAAGACCAGAAAAATAAGCTTCCTAACTAAATTTGTCTTACTGTATGTTCTGGCTTGAGTTAGAACACAACAATTCTGTTCAGTGATTTTACGTTTCAGCTAAGTCTCTTCTGACTAACTGCACTCCCTGAAGTTAACAACGTATCTTCTCATACAGTGTCTGCTTGTAGCAGTGATATTGCTTGTACCACGTTGGGGGATGCATAAAATGAGAGGCTACACCTGCAGGGAGGAGTGGACAGAACAGGTGACCCTAAACCAACCAAAGAGGTATTCCATCCCACATACATCATATTAAGTATATGACTGAAATTTGAGGCCAGTTCTGGTCTTAAAGTAGATTAGGCAACACTTGTTCCTATTTTGTCCAGAAAGTAGCTATCTACCAAGTTGGTCTATGTATCTATGGGAAGTAATTTCATAAGAAGTATTTTCTGACATATAACAGCCTTTATTCTTCCAATATTTTTTAGAGTTTTCTTAATGAACTCCCAACATTTTTATATCTCAAAAATAAACACATTTTCCAAACAGGAAAACTAGAATTCTAGTGAAAATTTATATGGCAAGATTGGTATAAAATGTGAGGATCTGATTTTCTAAGAATTTGCTTAAACTATTAACAACAGTAAAGCAACTGGATCCTTCAATTCAGATGAACTTGTAGATCCTGCATAAGTTAGTATGGAGCTGTAGATAAGTACAGTTCACATCAGTCACAGTGTGTTTAAAAGATGTTCAAAAATGGTCTTGATTTTACCAGTTTCTTGCTTAATCAGCCAACAGGCACCTTTGGTTCACATAGAAGGAATGAAAATATATATTTGGCTTATTAGTTTTGGCTTCATTTTTCAATAATAGGATGTTTTATCCTTGAGGTAGGTTCTGTGTACATTATGATACTGTAATTGTCCAATGACAGTTGGACAACTGCGTAGTTGTCCAAAGCTAAAATTCTTTAGATTTTAAGGTAATACTGTAAGTATATTGGTGAAAAGATAGGAAGGAAAGAAAGAGAGAGAGACAGGGAGTGAGAAAGGGAGAACAGTAGGCCTTGAAAGATCTAATAAACTTACATTAGTTCTACATTTAACTTGGAAAGCATTACCTACCTGATGCATAAGCACAATGCAACAGCTCCTCTATCATTATCTTGACCTACCTTTTGTCAAGGCACACCCTTCAACATAGAGTAATATCCTCCTGTTTTTTTGTGATGATCAGTAACTTCAATCCTAGAGATTTGCTGCTTCTATGGTATGTTGGCCATGATTATTCCTTTTGTTGCCTTACCATTCACCTTTTAGCCAAGTGTTTTCTTGTTAGATGGATCCTCTGGCTCAGTACAGGCATTACTTCAGCTCCTATTCTCAACTGCGATAATGTCAGAGTTGTGCCATGGTCTGCATTAGTAACAGTCTCATATTGGAGTAGCCCAGTTCTCTCCCTTGGCCTTCAGAGCGAGCTCCTGGACACCCCTCCAAGAGCTCAAGACTTACTTTGGGTGGTTGGCAGCCAAAAGATAACAATTATAACACTCTATTCTACCATTCCTTTCCTTTATATCCTCTAAATTTTTCCTTGGTTTCATTGTAGCATAGCAAGGACTTGAAAACAAGTTGTAGGCTTTTGCATTAGGATTCTTACAGGTAGCTTTCTCTTTTTTCAGAAAACGTGGGGTTAGACGCCCTGTGAGGTATCAGTATTAAGATAAAAACAGCATGCAGTTAAGCCACTAGTATTTTTACTGAGTAACTGTTGGGACTTTTGTATTCAATCTGCTTCTGTTTTTCCAACTGTAGCTGGAAATTCTGTCTCATAGACATTGACTCAAACATCATGAGGCTAGTCACACTGCTGGCCCGTGACAACAAGTCCTCTATAACCACAGCTGATACAATGAAGAAGTGGATGTAAGTCATGTGTGTGTCTGGGAGAGGTAAGGGGCACCCAAAACTGTCTATAAGGACCTTTGTCCCACACCAATCACACTGAAGTGGAAGACAACCATTGGCAAAAATGAACAGCAAGCAGAGAATAACTAAAAGATTTCTGACACAGCAGCAGTGACCTTGCTAGGGAGGTAACAGGTCAGCCATCTCATCAGGGCATGGGGCTTTCTCACCAGCACATGGGGCAGCAAGTGGAGGGTAGAGCACAGGCACAACACAAGATCAGGGCACCCACTTGTCCCACAGGAGGGGTGTACACAAAAGGAAACCAATTCTTGGGTGGGGGGAGAACTTCTGACTCCCACAGATGGGAGGACCCTCATCAGGGTAGAGTGGTGTAGAACTTCTTGGGATGAGATAGAAATGGTATTTAGAAATCTGAAGGTATGTATTAAGATTTTACAAGTGCCTGTTGCTGTGTTTTGTTGTGTTTCTGACACTGATCCTGAGCATAATATTTGTTGGTTAATTACATGTCATTAGTAAACCAATAAATTGCTTTGATCTTTATTTGATTTAAAGTGTGTGAATTGATCTGTTTTTTCCAGGGTCAACATCTAACCCATTAAAAAACCAGCAGTGGTGCTTCAGACTGATGAGTGGGCTAGGTTGGTGAGAGGGTTTAATGAATCACCTATGGGAAAAGGAAAGAGAAAATAAATTGTTCTTCTGATGATGAAACACATTATAGTTCCAAATAGGTTGTCATTCCAATTTGATGAAAAAAACCTATGTATTTTCATAATTAATATTCCACAAAATGTAGTTCATGCAGTGGCAGTTCTTTTTTTCAAGAAACTTTATATATTCCTTATAAATGAATTACAGATGAAACTCTGTACTCATACAGATTTTATGTATAAATTCCAAGACAAAAGTGCTTTCCCAGCCTCTTAGGTAGGGTTTCTTAATCTGTGTTTTTTAAAATGCATGTTTGGTATGAATCTAATAATTCATTCTCTATAGAACATTTAAATGATTAATCATTAAGAAAAAGACTGCCTTCACTTCAGAAAAAATATTCCCCATTTACAAGAGATCTGGAGTACCCTGGAGTTAGCTTAATAAAATGTTATAGCTCAGATAGTGTAATAATATATTATGAAGATGAAGTACAGATAACTATCCCTAGTACCCTCCACAGTAGCATTTTTATTGTTTATATTGCTTTGCAGTTTTTATTAAAGCTCCTGAAGAGCTTTGTTTTGACATTTTATTTGGTGTAACATCCTGAAAAAGATCACATAAAAGAGAGAGATGTCTCAAAATTTGTGGAGAAAATATTTTATAGTTAATTAAAAATGCAGATACGTAGGTGAGAGAGTTTGTGGAGAGTGTAAAAGTACCAGTTTTAAGCAACCAGTCTTTAAGAACAACATATGTACTTGTGTCCTGTGGACATCTGTTTGAGTTTTTTTTTAAGTGGATATTGCTTTTTGGATACCATACTAGCAGCAGAGCCACAGCTACCTCAATCTACTGTTTTTTTTTTCTTACTTGGCTCAATAAAGCGTTAAACATTGCCTCAAACAGTAGCAGCATCTTTTTCATGGGAATTTACTAGACTACAACTGATCGATTCTATCCACTGACTGTGTAATATAGCCTGTGATACATTATATTTATACATCCTTAATAATTAAAATGCACACACAGAGAAACAGAGATACAGCAATAAAAAAATTTCATAGGCTTTCAATATATATGTGTTCCAAGAAAAGTACTATATGTTTGATTAACTCTTCACTAGAGAAATGTTAGATTAGATTTTTCTCATTTTCTGAATGAACGTAGCTTTATTTATGCTTCCACATCATAAAAAAAAAAAATATGAGGAATCACTTGGAAAAAAAAAGTGAGCTAAACAGTTCATAATACAGATTACATGGTGTTTTCTGGAGCTTCCTCTTGGAGTCAGTTTCATTTTCCTTCCTCTGGTTTAAAATCATACAAGTTACCTTACTCTCAAAACTTTGTCTATTCGTCGGTGTATGTCTTCCCTATATATCACTACAAACTTGTTAGAAAAGACAGGAGAAACCATTTGCTCTCACGGGTACAGAATTATCTTAGTTTCCAAACAAAAGAATAGAAATAAAAAATAAGAAGCAAAAGAACACAAAGGAGACTGAAAAAAATTAAGGGTGATCATAAGATTCATAGTTTTCTCCTTTCCACCATGCTGCTTACAATTCTTTAGCTGATTTGAACACAACTAACATCTCTGGTTTAGGTACAACTCCATCTTCTTTCAGCTGTTACCCTTTCAAAAGTAAAGTCAAATTTTGTCTATGTATGAAAGTAAGCCTTTGTTGTACCAGTGTAAAATAAAGACTTTGCAGAAATTCTTAGCTAAAAAATTAATTTCCTTCAGCAAGTATTGCTGGTGTTACTCTAGCAGAAAATGCATGTGAAATACATTAAGTTAAATCTTGCAAGGAGATAGGAAATTAAAAGGTCAGTATTAGTTCAAAATAATGAGACAGGCAGGTGCAGACACAGGTGAAAGCTTACTCATGGTAAAAGGAAGTGCTAGACGAAAAGATTCAACAGTAAATAGTGACTAAATCTACCTTTCCACTACTTGAAAACAACACTATAATGTTTTCACCTGCTATGTCTTTCCCCAACACATCCTTAGTTTATTATATAAAATGTATATTAGCAGTAGAGTACAGAATGTGCAAACTGACTGCAAAGCAGAGACTCCAAGTTATGTTACAAGGACTCTGCATAGGTTCCTGGGCAGCAGATAGAGGAGGATCTTCAAGTAATGCAGTGCAGCATACTGAGTCCATGCCACTTGCTTCAGGGTAGTAAGAGTTCATAAAATCAAACCAGTTACACAGCTATAGATCCTCTATAATGTAACATTTATTTTTCTTTGCCATGGGCAATAGATTTTCTATTACTGAATGTCAACTAATGAACTAGCAGAACAAGTCCAAGTTATCAACACCTATTCAATGTGTTTCCATGCTATAACAGATAGGACAGCTCAGTGGACAGTGTTCCATCTGCCTGACACCAAGCCAGGTTTCAGCTCCAAGGATGCTCTGTGTGTTTGTGCTGCTTGCTGCTGCTGCTACTCTCCTTTTGAAGCACATTGTAAACACGCCCAGTGTACAAATCTTCTCAGCCCATACAGGGATGTGACAGCTACTTAACAGACCAAGTAGCATTACACAGCAATACAGGAAATAAATTTTCAAGCAATCTCATTAGATATCTTTATAGACTGCCTTTCTATGAATAGAAAGCTGATCTGACTACCAGAGCTGAAAGTCTGTTGGCGCTCTACCACTCTGAACCTTGCACAGGCATTTGTGCCAAGATAAAGTGAGTCAAAAGGGACATAAAATCCTGCCCTTCTGACAAGGCAGCATCTGCTACTCACTTTTTACAGAATTCATAGATGTCAAGTCAGGGTTTCTACCTGTGAAACTAAAGAACCTGAGTTAGGAAGCAGGGGGTTTAGTTTGTTTATTCTCTCTCTTAAATGCATGCTCTAATTACTAATAGATATTTCAGATATGGTTTGGAATCGTTTCCTGTCTGGTTTTAACCAGAAATTTCATCTTGGAATTTGATCATTAAGAAACTGCTTGAATATATCCCCACATAAAATAGTTGGAAATATAATTGTAAGATTAATGTGAAACAATCTCACACAGGAAAGTTAATATTTCTGACCATAAGAAACCCTGGTTTCTGACAAATAACAATAATTTTTATTACATTTTGTCTAGAAGAGGCTATATCAAATGCAGCTTCAAGCTGGACAAAGAGAATTCTGCAGAAAAATGCCTTGCTAACAGACCTTTGATTATATGCAAACATAGGACTTGAAGATGTACTTATAAATGCACCTTTTAAATCACAGTCAGTGGAAAAATAAAGTTATTCAGTATTCACTACAAGCCTGCAATGTCTTAGAGGTATTTTGCATGTATTTTCATCTGCAGAGGCTTTTAACCTTAATACGATAAGCTTAGATATTTTCATAATCTTTCACTAAATTTCTAACATACCTATATTTCTTAAAGTACTATGTGAAGATTCACATGTTTAGGTGAATTAAATCTTACTGTGGTTCTTGAGGAAATGAAGCCTATGCAAATTTGCTTTAATTATCTCTGACTTTCCTCCCCCCTTAATCTTAGAATCTACTGCCAATTTGGTCAAATCTGATAGAAGATTAAGTGCCTTAAAGATAGTATGTTACACAAGTATTGTGCAAGTTGGTGGAGAGAGGGGAGCGTTCCCATTGAATACCTCCATGGATGGAAAGATAGAAATTGAACTCAGCAGTGCCTTGACCTCAAACCAGTCACTGTGTGCTCCCGGAGGCATTGCATGTACTGCTGCTGGTCTAGCTCTAGTTAGAGGATAAAAGAGGGAAGTGCATATGCTGGAATATGTTTTAGGGGACATGGAAAAAGCTGGAGTGGGGGTATACGAAGGAATTACCAACTTGTGGTGTAAAAGCTAGTGGGATGGAAAAGAGCACAGAACTCTTATGGTGATGTGACTTAAAGGATATTGGATATAAAACCAAAAGAAAACAAACTTCATTACTTCCTGTGTGTGGAAAACAAACTGGTTTTTATATATCCAGTGTAATAAATTGCTATGAGTTCCACTGATATATCATACTTAGAAACAGACCCCAGTTTGCTCAAATTACATTCAATGAATGCTTTTGTTGTCTACAGAATGGACAGGCTGATAAAAGTTCATGTTAGAAGATTAAATGCCTCAGAAGTATAATTGCATTCATTAAAAGATATTATTAACTAAAATCCAGCTAGAGGTAGGTATTTTTCTGCTTATATATCTGATGACATCATAAACCAGAATTGAATAGATCTACCTCGTTCAGTCCTGCTTGAGGCCTCAGATAGTAGCCATTACAGGTGGAGGACACTGCATGCCAAGTTAAGACTGTTGATCTGTAGTAACTTTAGATTATGAGAAGACAAGTTTTGTAATCTTTCTGTACTGCAACCATCTGAAACAGAAATCATAGAATCATAGAATGTTTTAGGCTGGAAGGGACCTCTAAAGGTCATCTTGTCCAACCTCCCTACACAAGCAAGGACTTCTCTACCTAGGTCAGGCCGTTCAGAGCCCCATCAAGCCTGACCTTGAATGACTCCAGGGATGGGGCCTCCACCACTTCCCTGGGCAGCCCATTCCAGTGATCTATCACCCTCATGATAAAGAAGTTTTTTCTAATATCCAATCTAAATCTATCCTTTCCTAGCTTAAAACCATCACTCCTGGTCCTATCGTTAAAAACCCTTTTGAATAGACCTTCCCCTGCCTTTATGTAGGCCCCCTTCAGATACTGGTAGGNGAGATAGAGAAGAGTTTCTTTCTCAAAAGTTCTACCACTCTTGATCACAGTAGTCTGAGCATCTAGTTCAGATGCTGTACCTGCAGTAAAGGATCCATACAGTAGTGTTTTCCAAGGCATTTTTCAGTTAGGAACAAGGGCTCTTTTTCCCTCTATTAGTGAATGTGAAAATGACATTTACTCTTTAATGAAAACGATGTATGAAAAATCTCCACTCAATACTATTTGCTGCCATTTTTTCATATGCTTTCATAACCATCATGTGGCAGCAGTTTGTTTGTCTTGAGGAAGATGTTATAAGAGAAAAATGTTTTTAAAACTCTTCCTCACAGTCTTTGTGTCCTTTCCTGGCTCTGCAGAACATTTCTGTTGGGACATCTCAGGTCAAATGGAAGGATGTGGCATGTTCCATGCTCGGTACACATATGACTGTTCCGCTGTTACCAACAGTAGGATTTCCCCATGCCAGCCTTTGCTTTAAATCTTCTTCACTCTTTCCTTGCTGAGACAAAATAATCTTTTATAAAATTCTACGGAGAGTTTTCTCTGGCATCTACTAGATTTGGTTTTCTGATTGGGACAGATTGCACAGACCTCACTGCAGCATCATGCAGGGGCATAGAATCATTTTTGGTTGAAAGAGACCTTCAAGTCCAACCACTAACCTTACACTGCTAGATCACCACTAAACAATATCTCTCCTCACCACCTCTACACATCTTTTAAATACCTCCAGGGATGGTGATTCCATGTGCTGCTAGTTTTCTTCATCCTCAGGCCAACACCAAACTCAGCAATATCCCCTCAACATAACTTCATCTTTTAATCTTTTATTCTTTATCTGTTTGCTCTTCTGCCCCCAATCAGCTCCTTGTTGCTTCTTAGACTGGTCAGTTCCTGGTTAATACAGCTCTAGCCTCACCCACCACCCCAACCATGATTACCTGGGGGAAGGCAGGGCCTCACATGAATGGGCCAGGTTCTGCTTCTGGGGCCTTGGGGAACAAAACATGTTGCTGGGTTGTGACTCATCCATAAGTCAATTCCAACTTGGAGCCCACAGATCAGGCCCCAGCACTTCACTCCACCACTGCCCTGGGCAGCCTGCTCCAGTGATTTATAACCCTTTTTATGAAGAAATTTTTCTAATATTCAACCTACACCTCCCCTGGTGTAACTTGAGGCCATTTTCTCTTATCCTGTGACTTGTTACTTGTGAGAAGAGACCCACACCCACCTCTCTACAACCTCCTTTTAAATAGTTGTAGAGAGTGAGGTCTCCCCTGAGCTTC
>VYZX01025841.1:244-155670 GCA_013401335.1 Brachypteracias leptosomus
TCCTGGAGTTCTGCTGGAAACAGGAAATTCTGCTGCTTCTTCATTTCAAGCCAGAATTGTCTCTCTAATTTGATTAATAATCTGCTCTGGTTCAATTGAACATCTGCTTTTTGTGGGTTAGGAGAACAAAGTGGTTTGATGTGCTTGCTAAGGATCCCAAAGGTGAATTCTTGATCAGTTTCAGAGGTCAGCTTTCTTCTGACAGAGGGGAAGGACTCTGGGCTATCCTTTTTTTTTGATAAGCAGTGTGGAGCAATTGTTTCGTGGATGTGTCATTCTTGAAGTTGTCAGTGAAATAATTTGTGGTTGCTATGAGTTGCACTGAGCTCCCAAATGCTGATGCAAACTTTCTGTGCTTGTGGAAAGTGCAATATTCTCATCGGTGCCACTTGAACACTTACTGGTCTGAAGTAGCATGAATTGTTCAGTGTTTTGCAGGCCATCAGAAAGACAGTCTGTGACTGGGAGGCAGGCCACGAGCCTTTCAATGACCCAGCTCTAAGGGGAGAGAAAGACCCCAAAAGTGGCTTTGACATCAAAGTCCCAAGGCGTGCAGTGGGACCCTCCAGCACTCAGGTATTTTCCTGTCTGGTGGTTGTGATATCTGTCAAAAATTGTTGCACGAAATGTTTTCTCTCGGGCCAGAACTATTTAAAATTGCAGGGTTTTTTTTTGGTTTGGGTTTTTTTTTTGTGCTAAAAATCTACTCTGATTAGATTTATATTTGTAAAATTATATATACTTAACCAAAATCCTCTGTCTGGGTTGCTGTCACTTTCTACTCCGATGCATAACTTTTCCAAGTGTTCAATTTCTTTAATTTTACTTCCTGGGAAGAAATATTTTCTCACTGAGCTCCTAATGTTTTTTGAATTATATTTTTGAACTATTTTAATTCATTCTTGACTGACACCCATCTCTGGTGGATTTTCTTTTTTTTTTTTTTAAATACTATTTTTCAATAGATGTCTATGTAGTTTTAAAGTATGTTTAAAATATAAATGATTGCCTGTTATATATGGGAGAATATTTGACTTCTTACAAAATCCCTCTTACTGTTCAGTATTGAATGATAAACTTCTCCCTAAAATCTGTTCAGTCTGCTGCTGCTGCTAAACCAAGAGGTATTTCAAATGTGTTTTCTCTGGTAGTCATAGAAATCCCACTTGTAGATGCTCGGTCTTGTTACCTCCATATAATTTTTATTTTTTTTTTCCTTTGTGTTTGCAGCTGGTGTAATTGTGGTCCTAACCCCTCCCAAGTGGTGCTGGCACTGGAGGGGATTTTAGCACAGCTTCACAGCAGCGCAGTAGCTGCTACTGCACCGCAGAGGAAATGCAGGTTAGTCACCCTGCTCTGACGTGGCTCCCTGGCCCTTGGCACTGGGAGCTGCCTCCCATGGGAAGCTAGAAGGGATCTGCCAGGTGGGTCCCAATAGAAGGGAGCATCCTTCTCGGTGTATCTGTGGCTGGGGAGTGATAAGCACTGTATTGGAGACTGGCTGAAGCAAAACTCCCACTCAGCTGCCTGTCAGCAGAGCATTCCCCAGGAATGCCCATGCCCTGCAGATGTGGGATCGTGCTGGGTCACCATTGCTTCTGGCAGAGAGCTGGAGTAGGAAAGGGGTCTTGTCCTCTAACTGGCCCCAAATAAGCTGATGGCAGAAAATCAAAATCCCAAAAGAAGAAAAATGTGCGTGTGTGGTTATTCTAACAACAAATCTATTCAGCGAAACGGGGAAGTTCCCTTTGAATCACCACACTGCCTGCTGCCCTCGAACACCCTATGGAAAGGTATTTGTTCTGCTGAGGCACGTGTGTGGGTCCAGCACAGCAGCTTCTCTGACTTTGTTCAAAGACAAACAAACAAACAAAAAAGCTCCTTAAATTGCAATGTTTTTGTAATGCGTTTTTGGCCTAGAAGTCCCCAGCAGATACTGGCAAATAGCCCCCAGCCAATTGCCTGTGGAAGCGTTTTGGAGAAGAGCTAATCTCGCAGGAGGGAAGGGGAGAGGGGTTCTTTGAACTTTAGTGGACAAGAGTTGGTGGAGGTTGAAGAAGGAGGAAAACACATTGTGCAGATTTCAGGCAGCTGGGGATATATAGCAGCACCATAGTCCACAGTGAAGAATGATAGATTGCAGAAAAAAAAAAGATTTTTTTTTTCACCAGTATTTCCTTAAACTTGGCATTTATTTTTTCTGTGATTATTTGCTGCAGGGTATAAATGTGGAGAACTGCGTGTATGCAAGGGAGGATAAAGTTCCTCAGGTTTATTTGTACTTTTTTTTTCTCTGCAGTGAAGGGTTTCCTTCCCTCATAGTGCTTTACTTTATCTTTTTTATCTTCTGGGGGATTTTTTTGTTGTTTTGTTTTGTTTTTTCCACTTGGTTCCTCAGCTGCCACCTCTCCAGGCCAGAGGGATGCCTAGGGCATGCCAAGGCAGCTAAGAACAGTGGGGAGAGCCCAGAGGTGAGTGATGGACGATCCATTTTCCCAAGGACAGCAGCACTGCTGTCCCTGCAGGGCACCACAGTTATCTTCTGAGGTGCCATAAATCCAGAAGCTTTAGCAAGGTTGGCAAGCTTCCTGAGAAGTGGGACAAGGTACGTGCAGCCTTCCCCACTGACGAGCAAGAGGGTTTTTCTTGTGCTGCTCCTTCTGTAGAGGTCATGACCAGTAACCCACATTCTGCAAAGTTGCTCTAAGACCGCGGCGTGAGTGAGCGTGGGATAGGAAGGACGAGCATTAGTGGCTCCTTCAGCCCAGAGACGGGTGGTATTTGCGTTCCCAAACGTCCTCCTTGTGCACACAGCCACTTCTGTAGTGGGTTTGTGTCCTGCCAACGAGGCTTTTCCATTGCAGCAGCATAGGAGGGTTGTTTCATATGTTTGTGTGGCGTTTGGGTTCTGCCGTCAGTTGGCACTTGGGGCTGAGTTGACTCTGGCACACAGCGTGATCCCTTGTGATTCACAGCCCCAAACATCTGTGATTAGACCTTGAACAGAAACTTTTCATGCGTGGCTGTGGTAGAGGAAATCTGCTCCATTTCTGAGTAACTGGTAGAAGAACAAAAGGAGGTTTATTTTCTTCTAGCTGTAAAGGTCTACCTTAAATTAAGTAAACTGTTCCCTGAGGGAGAAAGTGTCCAGGTACAGAATGTTCACAAAGGAAATATTCAAAGCATCTACCGTGTCCCCAAAGTGTTTGCTTTATAGTACAAGGGCCAGAGCAAAAAATAGAATATTATTTTCTAATTTGAAAGCAAAAATACCTCTTACAGGCAGCAGAAAATAAATTGACCTTCTTCAGGCTTGATACTGCAGGCTCTGAAGTGCACAGGCAACGAGAAGCTGTGGAGAAGCTGCCGTTTGCAGAGATGGCTCGTGTCCCAGGTGCACAGCCTGTGTGAGCGTGGGGGGCGGGAGCCGGCCCACCAGGGAGGCAGCCCCACTGCGCACAAACTGTCTGCGTTGTGAGGGCAGAGGAACTGCAGCCTGTCGGAATCTGAGCACTGCTGGGTTTGTGTGGCACAGGGTAAGAGCATTGCTAATTGGGACTTGAGCAATGGAGGTTCCACGCCTTGACCTTACGGGTGCTATTTGCATGGTTTCTTTTGCTGTTGTACAGCACTTTTGAACCAGTCCCAAGCAAAACAGAGCTGCTCTGTAATCCAATCATGGCAGCACCTAACTTGCCATGGGCTTTTCTGGGGCCCAAAATGAGCTTCTCTAATATCAGCCAACTGAACTAGTGTCATTGTGTTCCTGTCTCAGTGGGTCCTAGATGAAGATTTTTTTAATTTCTTTTTTTTTTTTTTCTCTTCACTGATTCTGAAAGTTCCCCACCAATGTGAGTTGCATCACTGCCAATAAATGTACCAGTATAGCACTCCCCAGTAGGTCATGCCCTTGACTTTACTTTCTTGGTTCCTTTGAAGAACAAGGATGTAGTTTTGTGTGTTCTTTGTTTACTGCTGTGAAAGTGGAGGAGAAAGAAAGGACTAGGGAAGATGCTCAGACTTTGTTTTCTATGGGAGTGTGGAAATTCTGTTGGATGGGTGATGGTCCTAAACACTTTTGTTTCTCCTTCAGAACAAAAGAGTTCTATGTGCTATTTTCATTGTTCCTGTTTCTCTTTGCATGCAGTGTTTCCAGGAGCATAGCATTTATTTTGGAAGATTGTCTGATAGTGGAAACATCTCACTGCTGTCTGAGTGAGGAGTTCCCCATTCTGGCTTATTGAGGAAGGGGTGGTGGGTGCACCAACCTCTTTCATACCCATTAAGGTGCAATGAAAAGCTGAGGTTACAGAATTGTCTCAAAGGTGCAAGGACTGATGAGTGAGAGTGTCATTTGTGCTGTCAGTTTAATTTAGTGCTTTGAGGAAAAGCCATAAAAAAAACCCTTCTTTTTTGTCTCTGACAATATCTAGACACTCAGAGAACATTAATAGTTCAGGGGTGGGATGTAAGTTGTAATGGAATTGGTGAAAGATTTGAGGTCTGAATTTTGCAAGCTTAATAGCACGTTTTCTCTGTTGCCGTGCCTCCAGGGTATCCATCTATCCAGGCTGGCTGCATCTGAGCTTTCTTTGGCCATAACTTGAAAAACTGGTTAATGTGCGCTGCAGCCTGGCAGGATAGGGCTGAGCTCGGACTCGGGAGAGCAGGTCCTCAGTTCCTCTGTCATGTGCTGGTAGCCTGCATTGAGGAGAGGAGCATGGACAGCATCACATATGCTAAAGGGCACAGCTGGAACTTGACTTTGGAAAAGCTCCTGTGTTCCCTCACTGTCTGCACTGCCCATGTTCCACTTCAAATGAAGGGGAATAGCTGCTGGTTTTGCTCCTCAGGACTGTCAGTTAGGGCAACAGCACTTTTGCTTCTCCTCTGAGCAGTCGTGACCCGGAAACCCTTGAGGAACAATAAATAAGGAACACACCTTGCCACTTCTGAGTAATTTTTTTTTTTTTTTCTTCTCCAAAAAAAAAAATCTTTTAAATAGCATCATTTACACTTGGTAGCTGCTTGAATCCACCCTGTCACATAAATTACCATCTCTGAGGTTGGCTGTCAGGAAGCGTCCTCACAAGTTGACATCCATGGGGGGTGTCAGTGGAAGGGGATCAGTTTCATGGAAAGCAGGAGGAACTCAAGCATCAAGTGAATATGCTTGTCCTCACATTACCTCAAGCAGCAAGGGCATCTCAGTCCTGCCAGAGGCAAACCCTGGCCTGACCTTCGCTCCTCAGACTGCCCTTGTTCCCCTTCACTCCGGTAGCCGCAAGGCTGGGTCTGACATCTGGAGCAAGCCCCATCCTCCTACACCTCGAGCAATTAGAGCCTGGCCCAGCAAGTGGCCCTGGAGCAAGGGCTTCAGGGATATCATTGTTTCCTTACAGGAATAAAGGCCACTAGCTTTTCTCTCTGCTCTGCTGCTTTCTCCAGCTTTGATGCTGCTGCTGTTGAAACGAGATTGGCCCATCTGGTAGCGAGGGAGATGAACTCTGCCAGACAGATTGGCTTACTGGGAAGGGTTCAAAAAGCAGCACCTACCCTTTGTTGTATTTCCTGCACATCAACAAAGCCTGTGCTTTCTGGAGTTACTTTTTGTCCATGTTTTATGCTGGTTTTGAATATGGATGCTTTTATTCCTCTTGTTTGAAATAAGTAGGAGAACAGAGTGAATAAAATGCCAGTTCCTCATCCCCCCAAAAGAGATGATACAAGGGAATGGTAAGGATGTATCATGGTGAGAATGGTTACAGTCGTTTGCTGCCAAGAGTGGAAACGTGGAGACCTTTGCAGGGTCAGTGGCAGGTTCCTGTTGGGTGTGCTCAGAGCCTGCCTGCAGGAGCACAGCGCTCGGTGTGATGCCAGCCCTGCATGCCCATGTTTTCAGCTTTCCCTGTGGCCACATGGAGAGGGAATTCGCAGCAATCCAAACATCGACAGAACTGTATTTGTTGGCTTGCAGAAAAGCCTAACTCATGCCCCTCTGGGCTGTGATCACGTAAGCCAAAACACAATGACTGTTGCCTGTGCTTGCTGGCCTCCCAGCCCTGATAAACCTGTGAAGCAGATTCATTTATTTAGGCCCTGATTCAGCAAAGCACTTAAGTAGATGCTTCAGGTTTTCTTCTTTCCAGTAAGATTGTTGGCATGCTCAAAGTTGAGCATGTGCTTAAGTGCTCTCCTGAGTGCACAACAAACAAGTGGTGGGGCAGTGTGTGCTGCTGCTGTGCTCTGCCATTTGGCATACAGGCTGCAGAACTGAGGCCCCACTATTAAAAATTTATTCATTTATTTGGCTTCCCTCAGTACCGGAACTCTAGTCCCGAGGTCTGAGATGAAAGTCTGTCCCTGCAGGTAGGTAGCACAGAATGTTCCCATGTCTCGCTCATGTGCATTGAACAGATGAGCATGCCCTTCTGCAGGGTGTGGGGCAGGGGGGGCTCAGGTTCCATCAGCAGGACATTGCCAAATATTTCTTCAGAGCTTTCTGGGGTTTTTTACCCCCCCATAGAACTGTAAAAGAAAAATATCAACCACATTACATGTATCTGAATGTCTTGATATTTATAGTTTAATGTTTTGGAGGATTCATTTGATTTTTCTTCCTTTACCATGATTCCCTTCATCTTGAGGGCTGAGCAGTTTAGTGCAGGCATGTACCTGTGTGTGTGCACACCTGTGCTTCTGAGCTACATGGGCGAGAGCAAGATGAACATTTGGTTTGTTACTCTTTGGGATTTCTCAAGATAGAAGGGTTGGGGAGTGGCAGATATTACTACACTGTTTCTACATCTTGGTGTAACTGTATTCAGGTCCACCGTGTTCAGGCCTCAGCATTGGCAGACTCTTGCTTCCCTGGGAGTCTGAAGCTGTGGAACAGGCACTTAATCCACAAGATGGTTGTATTTCAGTCTGCTGGGAGCAGCTTCTGAAAGCACATTCTTTCTAATCCCCACCCATATCTGACCTGTTGTAGCTCGTTTTCAAGAGCTGCACCCAGCCAGTCCCTACCTCCCTGCAGAAGATTTCTGCACATCTTTTCCTGCCTGCTGTGCTCATTTGAATGGGGAGCCCACACATCAGTGAATGGGATTCCTGTATAAATTTGCTGTTTGCAAAATTGGAATTGATTTAGAGCATCTCTGTTCTTTACGAAACCCAGAAGACGTGAGCATGGGTAGATGTGCTTTTTCCCCCTTCCCTTTGAAGTCTAAAACATGCTTAGCAAATCTGATGTTTGCAGTCTGTTTCCCACCTGATGTGCAAAAATGCAAAGGTCCTTCCAGAAGCGTGGGTCAGACAAACCTCTGTGCTGATGCTGCAAGCTGGATTGCAAGGATCTGGACAGTTTTTGTTATGAATTTTAATTTGCCTAAAAAATACTTGCAATGTAGGTTTAATGAACGTTGTTTTTTTTAAAGTGCAATAATTCAATCTCTGAATCAAACAGCCTCTGTGCCCCACCCCCTGCTGCTGCTGACAGCCTCTTCCCACACTTCTTTCTTAGTAGCATTGTTTGACTGTTCCAGCTCCAGTAGGTTTCAGTTACTGATCAGTGTAATTGCAATAACACACCAATAATAAGAGGAATTTAAGCTTCCTTTTCTTGTAGTTGAAGGCTCTTCTCCTGCGAAAGCTTGAAGTCTTAATAGCAGTCACACGAGCAACATCCCGCGCCTGTCAAGTGTTTGCAAAACTGGGCGGCTGTACTTTGGGAAGATAAAGGGCTGGATTTTGGGAACTTGGAAACCACCCAATCCTATCAGGCGGCATTGGTACAGCTAATATTAGAATGGGAAACTCTAGGGACGGCTTAACATTTTAGTGGATGCCAAGGAAGCCTTGAATAGGAATGCATTGAAAGTTGCTTGTTGTATAACACGAGTTGCTGGAGTAGGAATAATTCAAGTTGCCTTTAGTCTGGTGGAAAACTACAGCTGTGAGCAATGAGTTAATTTTTTCCGTATGTGGCTTAGGTTTCCCTTGTCGAGCTTGCTTTTAGTTTTGTAGACTCTGAATCCATAGAGGAGTGACTGAGCCAGTAATTTGTCCTCATGTGCCATCCCAGGCTGCTGCGGGAAGAGCTCTGCGGTAGCGATGGAGTGATGGGTTAAACACCTTAAAAAGGCGAAGGGGTTATGGGGCTGAGCTGTAGGAGCGCTTTCTGCTTTGTATACAAGAAAGGCACCAGCTGCTCTTCCTGCCTGAGTGTCTGCTGCAGAAAAGGGGAGGGGGGCAGTTAATGGGGAAAAAAAAAATTAAAAATTCGGAAAAGACTAAAGAGCAAAAAAATATCCTTCTGTAGTCTGGGAGGACTGTTGGGTGGACGCAGCCCACTGGGCGCTGCTGGCCCTGCGGGACGCCGCGCCGGGGCATGGCCGACCGGGCGGAGGCCGAGCTGGGGCCGTCGCGGCCCGGGCGCTGCCGGGCGCCGGGCGGGGCCTGCGGCCTGGGGCCGCCCTGCGGGCCGCGCCGTGAGGCTGAGGCGCTTCTCCTGCGGCGAGCGCAGCGCCCGGCGTCTGCCAGCTCGGGCCGCTATGAAAGGCCCTCGCTTATTGGTCGGTTGCCGGGCGCGCTACTGCAACGGCGAACGCCATTGGCCGCTCACTCCCTCCGCGCAGCGCCGTGCGGGAAGTGCCCCCGTGCCGACAATGGCGGTGGGGCCGCGCCGCGCGCGCTCAGCGGGGCCGGCGTCGGCTCGTGGCTGATTTTATTTCTCTTCTCCCTGCAGGTTGCTGAAAAGTGCCTTTCCTGAAGCCGCCGCTGCTTGGATCTCTGTCTAGGGCTGCCTCTCTCTGCCCCTCGCCCCCCTCTCGTTTTAATTCGGCGTTGCTTGCGGTTCCTGCCCTGACGGCAACTCCTCCAGCCTTGCCCTCTTTTTTTTTTTTGCTCCCCATTTACACGCAGTTTGCTCAGCCATTTTATTTTGGTTTTTTTTCCTTCTCTCGAGTATGTAGCAAATTTCGGAAAAGACTAAAGAGCAAAAAAATATCCTTCTGTAGTCTGGGAGGACTGTTGGGTGGACGCAGCCCACTGGGCGCTGCTGGCCCTGCGGGACGCCGCGCCGGGGCATGGCCGACCGGGCGGAGGCCGAGCTGGGGCCGNTCGGGCGTCCTTTTGCTCATTTGGATGCTCACGAACCGTAATTTTTAGAAGCAAGAAATAGAAGGAAAAAAACCCCGAAGTTTTCTCCCCAAGACCGAGACCATTCCACAAACTGAAGTGCTGCCAGCAGCATATGCTTTTTGCAAGAATAATTGAAACCATTAACTGGAGAGCACAGAATTCTTTTGAAAGTCTGCCAGTTATTTGCAAGTAACTTCGGCAGTGGCACAAAATATAACACTTATATTTTAACTTCTACAATTGCACTTTTAGGAGCTGGCCTCTAATTTGATTTTCAGTTCTGATAAGATTTCTATTTTATGATTGGCTTTATGTTTAATTCTTGTTTAAACAAACACGATTTGACTTAAATGAAAACCTAAGTGCTGATGAATAGGAGTTCTACCAAAGCAACAAGTTAGTTATTTCTTCACATTTAACTTGAATTCACTTTTTTACCCTTTTTTTAAAAAAAAGAAGAAGAAAAAATAAGATCAGCAGTAAATATTGCCCTGAAGAAGGGTGCGATTGCTTGCATTTTAATTTTTGTTTTTTAATATGGCTGTAAACGTTTCCCTGGTTCGTGATACAAAATGGCTGACGTTAGAAGTGTGTCGAGAGTTTCAGAGAGGTACTTGTTCTCGGTCTGACGCAGAGTGCAAGTTTGCCCACCCGTCACGGAGTTGCCACGTGGAAAATGGTCGAGTTATTGCCTGCTTTGACTCCCTAAAGGTGAGGACTGCTTCACGCGTGCATTACCTGAGCTCACTTGCTTTTCCTTCTCCTCTGAACAGCTCAATGTGCTGGGGTGTGGGATGTGCAGAACAGCTGTTTGTTGCTCTGTTTACTGCAGGGAGGATGCTGCTGGTGCAGGATGTAGCTCCTGAAATACAGACCGAGTCTGACATCAGGTGCATTTGCCTGGAGTGCCGGGTGTCACAGGGAGAGGGGATTTTATCCAGAGCATTTTCCAGTGGTGGCTCAGGTCTGATACAGCTGTCCTTGAAATGGAGATTGCACATTGTGGACAGCAAATGAAACCCAAATGAGCAAAGGACAGAACTGAAACTCAGTGCTTTAATTTGTGTCCAGAGCACATCGGCTGCACATTCAGTGCAGGGATCTGAAATGTGCTTTTAATGAGTAGAAATGAAAGCAGCATTTTAAGATAATGAATCAGCTTTATGTGTATTTCCTGGAGACAGTTGCAGATGCACTCTAATGCTGTCCTGTAGCTGAGGAACAGCCAAAATATTTGGATAGCAGCACTCCCAGAAAAAATGGGTGTTGGGAAAATGCTTTCTGCAAGGGACATGCAAACATGATGGCTCTGCTAGGCCTGAGTTACAGCTAATCTTTCTTGCTAGTGCTCATCTTTGCAGAGTTGATTTTGCAGGCAGTAAATGACTCTTGGTTGCTTATCACTTCTGGAGCCTGGAGTGACTTTCAAAATTTATCAAATGCCCAATGTCTGAGTCAGGACAGGGGGCTCACAGGGGGAAGAGGTGGCCATGTCTGGTTGGGGTCACTTCACTGTGGGTCTCAGGAAGGGTACATCCACTTTTTTCTTTTTCTCCAAAGTGTGGTTCCTCAAAGTTGTTTTAAATAGGGTGGTAAAAACCCTGAGACAATATGGAAAACTGATTGCTTTTGAGAACTTCTGAGTTTAGTGTTTTGATCAGAGTAATTAACCTGCTTGCATTTCTAGAAGGAATCTGGTAAATTTCACAAACTTAGAAGTTTTCCCTTGGACTTCCACAGTTGCTTGAAAAGATTTGGCCTTATTTTTATGAGCATAATGAGTAACAGAACTGGTGGAATTATGTATGTACAGGTTCAGACTGGGGCTGGATCCAGTCTAACATGGGTTTTACCCACTTCATTATTGTTTGCGGCTGCTTTATGTTTTCACTTCTATTCCCTTTTACCAAGAAGCTCAAGCTTCCTATTTGCATTGGGGTTTTGCACGTTTTGATCTGATTATATGCAGTGACTCTTAGTTATACAGTGACTTTCAAATGCTCATTTACATTGCTGGTTTGCTGACAGTGAGAGACAAAAATATTTTTATCGAAGGGAAAAAAACCTCATGTTCTTTATGCCCTTGAAACTTTTGAATTGTAGCCGATGGCAGCGCAGACACTTTGAACTAAGAGATTCATATGTTTACATTTTATAGTATTTATTTGTGAACTGAAAGGAGTGCTGTCATGCTGTGTAGAGTAGTACCATACCCCTTACAGAACTTGTCTGATATTTGCAGTGTCCTGGGCTAGTGTTCCCTTTGCAGCCACCTAGCTTGACTCAGCTCTGAGCTGCACTGTAGTCCAGTGTCACCCAGTGGGTGACCACTCCCCATGTGTGGTTTGCGATGAGGTGTCTGAGCATGCCCAGGCTCTTGGTGCTGGCTCTTTCTCTGCACAGCTGGGGCTGTGAGATGTGCAGGACCAAGTCTATGGGCAGCTGGGGTTCAAATTCCACCCACCAGCATGAGCAAACACTTCTGCTGCAGCAGTGCGGAATGGGATGGGGAACACCATGTTGAGAAAGCAAGAAACATGCCAAAGGAGTAGGTATGGAACTCTACAGCTCAGCATGTTTCCCGTGTAACTGACTGTTAAATAACCTTCTTGTTGCATTTTCCTCTTGACACAGTAGCAGATGCCCAGTATGTGCTAGTTAAGTGGCCTGAATTTTCAAGGGAGCAGCACTTCCATATTTTTCAGGCTTAGGAAAGCCTCGTGGAGAGCTGACAGCTCTGCCTTTGGCAAGTACACCAGGAGGAGAGGTCAGATTGTGCAGAGCAGTTGGCCAAGGGTTGATGATGGGGCTATTTCTGCACTCCGCTTCTCAGACAAGAGGTGGATCTTGGAGCACTTCCTTCCTCTAGACCCATGGATCCAGTATCTCTTGGTGGGCAAAGCCCCAGTTCTTCTGTGCCATGGAGAGGTGCAGTCCCAGCCCCACAGCCTGTGTGCGTACACCGTGTGTTTCCCGGTGGAGATAACGCCCCGGTGACTAAACTCTCGAACAATGGTCTTTCTGTTCTTGGGCCAGAGCCGGGCTTGCAAAGCCCTGTTTGCAGTGGTGTTGAGGGGCTCGTGGTCATAATGGTTGTAACTGGTGATGAGAGACATGTTACATTCTCAGTGCGTTAAAAAGAGGCTTTTCGTGCCCGTCCTGCGGAGGTCTTTGTGCGCTCAGCCACTGTGTCCCTCCTCTGGCAGCTGTTGAACACTGACCCCCTCTCCTGTGGAGGGCTCCCTAGCTGCTTAGTGCTCTTTTTATTTTTTCACACCCTGCATTAGCCGAACATCTGTGTTGCTTTATTGGAGACAGGATATAGGATGCTTGCAGCTAATAAGTTTTCCCTGTTGTCTTGCAGCTGCCCAGGGCTTTGTTCAGAGGTTGCTTATCTGCATCCATTGTGTAGTGCTGTTGCTTGTTTTTTTTTTTTCTCACAGACCTCTTAAGCCTGAACAATGCCTTCATACAGGAATTTCTGATAACCCAGCCTACAATGATTTCACCTCTCTGGTCAGGTCACGCACAGCATCTATACTCTTGCTGCATCTTGCTCTTTTTTTTCCTCAATCTCATATTAGTGGTTCTGCCTCTGCAGCAGTAAGAGCAGTAACGCTTCCAGAAGCAGTCAGGCTGCTTCAGTGTGGGTTGTTTCATGGGTGAATACATGCTACCTGTAAACTTGTGAAGAACCCACAGAATTGCTGAAGGTAATGGGAGGGCTTCACTGACGCATGGGTGGGGCTCACCAGGGCATGCTCTGCAGGAGCATTGTGTGATTGTGCAGTGCTTTGATCATGAAATATTGGGTCCTGGTTAGATTTTAAGTGCAGGGCTGGATCTTGCTGTCCTGAGCTGTGGGTCTTCAAAGGGAGAGTTTGCACGTTTGTAGGCAGCAGAAGGAAACTTTCTCAAGCAGATTGACATCAAACTTAAAATAGTTCCTTGTGAGAAGCTGTTCACAGATTTCAATCAGATGCCAAGAGAGCTCTTGTGCTTCCCCCTTCGTTATTCTGGAAGATCTGTTTTCTGAATTAATTTGTGTGAATGGAAGAGCAAGCTTAGTGGAAGGCAGTCCAGAGGCACAAGAGACAGCCACCGCTGGGCTACCCCCTTACAGAAGTGACCATGAGGACTGCTGGGCACTGGCCAATGCTCTGTGGTACCTCCTTGACAGGTCCCCTAGCACCTCTGAGATGTTCTGAGCAAAGGAGAGAAGTGTACTGTCATTTCTGTAAACCCAGTGGGCCTTTGGGTTCATTCATCAGCTTCTTTCCTGGGCTTGGTGCGCACCATCCCATGGAGAGCTGGTGCTTTTTGCAAGGGTCAGGACACGGTTTGCTGGTTTCTGGCAATTTATACAAAGGCTTGTCATGGCACTGTGGTGGGCGGTCTGCAAGCACTCATCAAGTCATTAACCTTCCTATTCAGCCTGGATCAGATGGGCACTCTATGAGCATGTCTGATTCTTAATTCCCTGGCCAGCAAATTGTTAGTTGTGTTTTTCAGTTTCTAAAGATGTTAGGAAGGATCTTTGGTCACTAGAAGCACTAATGGAACAGTAAGCTGAGAGACGGGGTGTTAGGAGATAGTGACATAGGATATAAAAATATGTAGGTAATGCACACCAGGTGTTCAGAGGCTTTGATCTATACTGCTCACAGCTTGGGCATCTGCACTAGGGACTCATGGTTTAAAAAAAATAATTACAAGACCAGCTTTGTGAGGTGTGGTGTTTTGTTTTAAATTTGCTTTATGAAAATAGAAGTTTCCATATGCAAATCAAAGTTTTGAAGAGCATTTTGAAAGACAGAAAATAGTGTGAAAATTTCAGGGTATGAATTTTGACTTTGAGAGGTCTAATTTTAAAAATATCATTAAGCTATTGTGTGTTTCAAAGCAGTTCTGTGTTAAAAAAAAAAAAAAGGCAAGTTGTTTGCAAACAGGTAATCATAAAATGTTTTAGGCTGGAAGAGCCCTCTGGAGGTCATCTTGTCCAACCTCCCTACACAAGGAGGGACATCTCTACCTAGGTCAGGCCACTCAGAGCCCCATCAAGCCTGACCTTGAATGACTCCAGGGATGGGGCCTCCAACACCTCCCTGGGCAATCATGGGTTAAAAGTACAGATTCATCTAAATGGTCTGTTTTCTAAAAGAAGTGGTTTTATCTGGTAATAATATTCAAATAACATCTAAAAAGTTCACTGTGCTTGGGGAGTTAACATACCATATGATCTTGAGACTGGTGTACCCGGGGCTGTTCCTTATAGTTTTCATGCTAATTTATACCTATTTTATGTTGACTTCACTAGAATTATTTCTGACTGTTACTACTGTGCAATCAGAACTTTTTTTTTTAAATTTAAATAAACTCAAAACTAGGAATCAACTAAAAACACCCACTAAACTTAGCATATGGTTATATTTTTACAGAGGAAGAAAGCAAACAAAGCCACAAAGATATTTTTGGAGACACTCTGACTGTGTGTCTCAGCTCAGTGTAATGGAGATGCAAATAAACCAGATGAACAGTGTCGAGCTAAGTCACCTTTTTGTGAAACCTTCACTTTATTGGTCATTAAGGCACTTACCTGCGTGGCGACAGCATTTAGTAATGAAAGATGAATTTCTGTCTTGTCTGCATGCTTGTGTGTCTTATGACACATCATAAGTGATTTTTATAACTACTGAATCAAACATCTGAAAGGGGAGAAATGTTTTTAGACTCAATTTTATTTGTAAGAACTGTTGCTATTGTATTCTCTTACAGTGGTACATCAAGAATAGGAGAGCTCATGGGGGAAAAAAATACTTAGACCTGATCCCTTCTTGTGTATGGGTTACAACAAGCTCCCTGTTTTCACAGCTTAATTTAATTGACACACATGCTGTGTATACTCTCTCTAATGTCTCCAGAAGTTTTTTGGCACAACTGTGGGATGGAGACTACTGATGGAAGTGCTCACTTGGCATTGCCTGTGGCTGAGCATCTCCCAGGCCTGCCTGGAGTCTGGATTGCAGATGCTCCCTGTTGGGGTCAGGGTGGTTGCTTGGATGGTGTGTGACCTCCCTAGGTGTTTGACCTCCCAGGGAAAGATACCCCTTGTTGCTATAATTTGCCTGATGGATCTTTCTGTAGGACAGAGGTCTGTACAGAGCATGTTTGATTTATTTAGCGTCATCCATGGGTTTCTCTGATGTCCCAGCAGTCTCACTTCATTTCTCTGGGACTTTTTGACAGCCGAACTAAGACAGGTGAGCATTGGTGAATTTTGCTATTGTGGTTTAAAAGGCCGCTGCCCTGAGCTGTCCCCTTGCTTCTGTGTTGCAGGTTAGTGCCTCTGCAGCAGGGTTAGCAGGAGGACAGATCACCTTAGATGCTGAATACAAAGTCTTGGGTCTGAGCTGAAGTCCCCTTCTCCTGGCTCTGTGCAGAGGTGCTGGGTGATGAACATATGCAACTGGAAACAGGCTGGTGTTAGCTGGTGATTCAGCTGCAGGGACAGCAGTAGGCACCAAGGGGCAGGAAGGTCTTATTCATTGCCAGCCATTTGCAAAGAGGTGAGGCAGAAACCTTGTCAGGAATTCCTTGTCTGTGCTTTAGTACAAGCAGCTGATCTTTGGGGCATGCTATGGAAGGAGAAGAGGTTGGCCATGTCCTTATCTCTACGGGGTCTTGCTGCAGATGAGCATCCTCAACAGGGAGCACTTTATCTTGGCCTTTACATTTCTAAGGATGCGTGGTTTGTAAAACCTGGTCTTGGCCAGGGGTAACACAGCAAGAAAGGCAGGATGCCCATAGGTTTTCTCGTGCATAGTCTAGTTCTAGTGCTACCCTGGACGGATGCTCCCTTCTCAGCTCATTGCTGGAAGAATAGAGAAATTCCTAGGACTGCTATGTAGCTCTGATAAGAAACCATGGGAAGTGAAGCCCATCCCAGCATAGAGGGCTTTTTGGGAGCTCCTGGAGATATGAGCTGGAGGGGTCACACTGTTAACTCATTATCAGTCAGTATAGAGGTTGCTGCTGTCAGTACAGAGGTGGATGTTAAGAGCCTGTAAGGAAGCTTGCAGGGAGTTGTCTGAAAGGAAATGCTCTCCAAAGCTATCAGTGTGACACTTGTAGTCGCAGTAGTTAAATATTTGGAGTTCACATTTTCTTAATTGATTAGACCTGGACAACTTCCTCCTGAAAGTGTTGGTCCCTCATGCGCCAGATTGGCCTACTTAACAGACCTCAGCCTCTTACTCCTGTGGAGGGTGGATATTAGATGACTTTGGGTATTTGCTTTGCAGTGGGTACTTGGCAAATTTAAGCATCTGTGTTGCTTCCCCCATCTAAAGCTGTAGGACTGTTATACAGGCTTGGCCAATGTGAACACATTAATCAACTAATATCAATAACAGCGAAAGTAATTTTTGAAGACTCTTCTCCCTGTCTGACATGTTTTCCTGTGGAGAAGGGTATGTCTCTTCCCACCAACCTCTCCCACCTCTAGGGGATCTCTTGCATTGTCCCACATCTGACTCCTTTGATGGCACAAGGCAACATGACTCTTCCCCTGTCTGTTGCATGGCATTGCTGAAGCCAGGCCTGGGAGTGAGAATTTCCAAAGCAGTACTCCTGCCCTTGGAGGGGCTTTGGCCTGATAAGTATGAAAGCATTGGTGGAGAGGGACCCTGGTGGGTCTTTGGTGCCCAGTTGTGCTGCGAGGTGCTATTCTGCCCTCCCATGGATACCTACAAGCAGAGTGTCTTGGCAGCTCTCCTGCAGTGCTTGAGGGATGGGTGGCCCCCGCTGGGGCAGGACTGGGGTTTGACTCATCAGGGGATGCTGAATGAATGTCCTCTCTGTGGTGGTGCAGTCACAGGGTAACACCAGGTCTGGCCTTGTGTTTTGTCAGAATGTCCTCTGAAGGTCTTTGTTTCTGAACATGGAGAGCACCGTCTGTGCCCCAGACCTCCAGACCCCACCTATCTCCTGAGGACTTGCCCGTATAGAAGAAGATGCCTTTGTTGTTACTCAGTGTTTGGAGGTGCCAGTCTCATGCACAGTGTCCCGGGGTCAGGCTCAGCAGGCTGGCAGAAGTGTGGGTGCAGGTTGGCACGTTGGGAGGCACTCCCGGTGCAAGGGGCGAGCATGGGACCCCTCTCCTTGTCTTTCTTCCTGCAGCTAATGAATTTATTACAGCCTTTCCTTGGGCCTCAGACTTGTATACATTTTCCCTTGAACGTGTTGGAAAGCAGAGCTGTGGCCACAAATTTGTCCTGAAGACCGCACTTTGGAGGCCAGCCTCTTTGGGGAGACAGGCCAAGCACATTCAGCAGTGGGCTTTTCCTGCCAGCCTCGCCTCTCCTCATCAGCCAGCTCTGGCAATGCAAAGTCTCTGCTCCTGGCTGCAGCTCACGTTGCCCTGGTCTTCTCCCTGTGGTGTGAGCAAACCACCATCCTCAAAGGATAAAGCCAGCAGCATTTACATTATTGATGTCAGCCAAGAGTAACCTTGGTTTACTGGTTGGGAAGATGATGGTAAAGTGCTGACTGCTGCTCACACTTGCCTAAAAAAGCAGGAGAGAAATTCTTTTGAGATGTGACTCTAAACCCTTCTGAGCTGCTGCGTGCACCTAAGCAGATATATTTTGAAACCTTTTATGGGCATATTGCGATGTTGCACGGGCTGTGGCATGCCACCTCCTGCTCCTGAGGCTCACTTTCCTTTAAGGGCAAAGCCCTCCAGACTGAGCTTCCAGTTCTGTGAAATATTTAAGCCTGATTTTAAGCACTGTAGAATTTCTGTGGGCAGCAAAGAGCTCCTTGTGCTGAAGTGAGCTGTTGCCTCAGGTTTTGAGAGGGAAATGGTCTTCTTGGCCATTCTCCAAAGGGGTAGAACTGCCTGTGGTTGTTTCCTCTGCCGCCTTTGGCTCTCCAGTTTGGGGGAGTTTTGGACACACTCAATGTGCTCACCTGGATCTTGCAGTCCTGCCAGGTCTGCTTGGATCTGCAAGCACAAGCTCTGTGCCCGAGACCCAACACACGTGCCATTTGGTGCCCAACAAGCCCCAGGGGTTTCCTCTGCACTGGGAGGGGGGAAATGAGGTGCTAGAGCCTGGCTCGAAAGCTGCAGCAGCGTTTGCATTTACTCTTGTGTGACTGAGTCAGAAGTTGGCCAAGGGAGCATGGAGGGAGGTGTGTTTGTATGGTAAGCTCTGACATCTCAACGGGTGCCATGTTGCAAGTGATGGCACTGCCAGATCCATCCGGGGAAGGAAGTTGAAACTTTCCATCTTCTAGCTCTGATCTATAGCAGTAGCTAACTCCAGGATTCAAATGGATGTCCCAAACCTACAAGTCCCTATCCTTGGAGGGAGTGTGGGGCAAAGAGGATCCTTGTAAATATGAACCACAGTAGGCCATGATGTCCTGTCCTGCTGCTGTGTCAGTGAAGCTACTTCTCTTGCTCATGACTGCATTAGCCCAGTTAAACCAGCTGAGGGAAAGGCAGTGGAAGATGCCTTTGAGGAGAATGACTCTGAACGAGCATGTGGAGTTGGTGGATTTCTTCAGCAGTGTAGCATCAGTTTGATCTAATCCCTTTGCTGACAGTAACTTTCTGCTGCTTGGTTCAGCCATCTGAAGGAGGTTGCAGTAACATACATTTATGTAATTGAGCTGTTTGTTTTAAAGCTTCCAAATATAAACAAGGTGTACCAGGCATTCTGGAGGGCCCATCATCTGACATCTCCACAGAGCATTTAAATAAATGGTTAGATTTTCAAGCAATGAAGTCTAAGCTCTTAGAAAATCTGCCCCTCTAAATATTGTTATACTAGTATTAAAATAAGTGTTTTGAGGCACTCGGGTGAATGTTGCCCCGTACAGGTACAGTTTTACTTTTGTCTTATTAATGCTGTTTTATTCCTGTTCATAAAACCACAGGGAACCAGGCACTGAACCCCTTCCTTGCCCCATGTAGCCTCTCATGCTATGTCTGATGATGGCCTTTTGATGAGAGGAAAGGCTAAGGACTTGGAAAACCAGGTTTCAAAGCCTTGTGATGACACAGGCTGTTTTAAAGTGTTGTAATGTCAGTCTCTGTGCCTAATTGCACTTTTTGACCTCACAGGACTGGTACAAAGAAAATGTCTTTGAAGGCTGAGTGGAGCTGAGCTGCTGTAGTAACAAGACTGGGTGTTTTAGACAGATGTCCTAGCTGAGTAAGCATTTCAAACCCTGGCTCCTTATAAATAGATTTCAAACATGGTTAGTTATTCTGCAAGCCTGTGTCTGCTGTGAAAGCCCCCTCTTCTGTAATGACAGTGAAAATATTCTACTTAACCATAGCTAGCGTGTCAAGATAGTAAAATCTTTCTGCTGTCCATGCAGTAGAAAGTACACGGCACAAAAATAATGCTGATCTCTCCTCTGCAGATCCTTGGTGCTTTACTTCTGACTCCGAACATCTGGTTAATGTTTGGCCTTGGTTTTAGGTTTCAGTGATGTGGTTACTCAGTGTCTCCACTGTGAGAGGAGTTGGTGGCTGTGATGCTGGAGTGATGCATTTTTAACCTCTAACCATGCATTTTTGTCTCCTCCTCAGCCTGAAGCCAGCACCCGAGCATGGCTCCGTGCTGTTCTCTGTGTGCTTGAGCTCCAAGCTGGAAAGCTGGAAGCTGGAGGTGCCTTTCTGCAACATTTAGCTTGAAGCTGTGGGAAAGGTGCATATTCCTGAGAGGGCACAATTGGCTTGCTGGTGTGAGAGCATACACAAGCCAAGCAATTCCCCAAGTTTGTAGTGAAATATTATGGCAGATGGCCTGCTTACAATACAGGTTATTATTAGAACCATGATCAGTGCTAATAAGGTCATTGGTGGAGGGGGAGGAGGTCGATGTCTGACCTTGTTTGAAAGGTGGCAGCCTGCGCTCTGGGGGAGGAAGAAGTTTTTCTCTTGTAGCAGTGGAATGTGGATGTTTAAAACAAGCTACTTTATGTGTTAATCTGGCTGCACAGTAGAGAGAAAGACCCACTGCCTGGCCCAGTGTGCCTGCTGCGGAGATGCTGGGCATGCTGCTGGCCCCCACTCCTCACTGAGATAGGCACACAGAGCACCGTTAAAAAGTGGAGACAAATGCTTCTTTAATGAACCAACCTGAGAATGGGAACCAGGAGCAGTTTAGCTAGCCCTGCAGAACAGGTGTGGTATCACAAGGCATTGCCCAGTCAGATGACTGGTGAGTGCTGTAAACTGAGTTTTATCATGCCTCTGAACATACTCTTCTTCTTAATACAGTGCTTCTAGCTGGTCTTTCCTACACAGGTATCAAAAAAAAAAAAAAAGCCCCCAAACAACCACTACAAACAGAAGCATTGAAATCAGCTGAGTTGCATTAGTGATGCCCACATCTCTGCCCAGCAGTATGTGCACCAGGTTCTGATGAGGGTTTAAGCCATTAGCCCAAACTGTGCTGATTTAACTCTTTATTTCCTTAGTTCTGCTTTGAGTGAGCAGCTCTGGGTGCTTATTGAGAGAAAACAGCTCTCGAACTGAGGAGCAGCTGGGAAAGCATGGAGTATCTAGCTGGGGTGGAGGAGATGGCATGGGGCAGCACAGGCACAGCGAAGCTGCAGACAGCTTGCCTGAGAGCACAGCCCTCATTAGATGGTGCTTCCCTAAGCCCTTATTATCCGCAGGGGCATGGCTGGTGCTGGGAACAGTCACACGGAGATTAGGTCCTTAAAGAGCCCTGCCACAACGGAGCAAAGTTTGAAAACAAAACCTCAACGTGTAATCCCAACTGTGCTGGCCGATCCCGCTGACCAGCGTTTCTTCCTCTTGCTGTCAGCTCCTGAAGGGTCAGAGCGTGAGTAAAGCTTGTTTCCTCTCCATTAAGCAACGCTTCATCCTGCAAGATTGCTTTGTGCAGTGTTGTGCTGTGGGCAGTGCTTGGGCTCTGCTCCCAGGGTCCCTTCCACATGGTGCTGCAGATGCCAAGTCCTGGTTGAGTTTGGCAAGGGGAAGCAAGAGCCTTGCAGGGTTGGACATTTAAGCCCGTGCAGTAATACCTGAGTAGCCAGAGCAGCAGGGAATTGAAAGCTGAACATGTAGATGAGCCTTTAAGGAGGGCTTGGAAGGTCATCCAGATATGCAGAGGTGGCAGTGGTCAAGGTCAGCTGTAGGAAGGAAAGTGCTTTGCTCCCTGTTGGGTTCTTGTTCCATAAAAACAGTGGATTTCCAAGACAGAGAGCTGTCTTTAGAAGGGATGTCACTCCTTCCCAAATGCTGTAGTGGAAGATATTAAAGATGCACCTGGTGCTTTCTGCAGAGGCCCTTCTAAATCATGCTCCCATGGCACAAGACTTGCAGCCTTATGCCCTGTTTCTCCTTTCTGCTCTGTTTCCTTCTTCCCTCTGGGCTTATTTGTCCCTGAGCCCTCCTGCAGCTTCCCTGTCCTCTCCATCCCTGTCTGTGGTGTCTCTGGGGACTGAACAAGGCAACCTAGGAAGCCTCTTGCCCTGTCCCTCCTGTTGCTTCACCAGTCATTTTTATTTCTTGATGCTTCTGATGCACTTGCAGATGTGAAGAAGTAATCATCACAGTTACTTTCCTGCAGACTTTGACTCCCTCCTGTGTCAATCGTGTTGCTTATAAAGCTTCCATGGCTGCAGGGTGGGAGCTGGAGCCACTGCAAACAGGATGAGTGACTCAGAGGTGCTTGGAGCAGGAGAGCCATCAGGATTGATAAAAGCAGGACAGGGATGTCTGAAACCTTCACTGAGCTGCCAGAGATGGTCCACAAGGGAAGGAGACAGGGGTAACTCTGGGGAGGAGCAGAGAAACTCCTCAGGCCATGGCATGGGAGCTCGGGAATGTGGCAAGGACCCTGCCACCCTTCACTGCTGGCTTTATCAACGTCTGCTGGCTGGTGCAGTGGGGTGCAGATTGCCCCGCAGCGCCAGCACAGCCTCCCTGCCAGCTCCACCTCACGCTTCTGTCGCTGGAGCCCGGTCATAGTGCTCCTGCGTCACAGTTGGGAGACCTGGAAGGGAAAAAAGTCCCTTGGGGGCTGAGAGGGAAATGGACAGGATGGCTTTTAGCTAGTGATGCAGAGATGGGAAGGGCAGGCTGCTGCTGCCAGGAAGCAAGAGCTCAGAAAGCATCAAGGGTGTCGCAGCCGCAGCTCCGCGGCTGCAGCAGTCCAGCACGGGGTTTTTCCACCGAGTCTGCTGTATTTAGACAGAAAACTCTTCAGGCTGAGACTGTCTCATTCTGTGTTTGGATAGTAATCAGAGCAGGATCCTGAGCTGTAGCATTGATGAGTATTTGTATTCCCGCAGCCAAAAATCCCCTGCTGTGGCCTTGTGCGATAAAGCACAGATTGAATTAAGAGGATTTTCATTGTTGTTGTTTTGCGTGTTTCTCTGCTTGGGCTTTTTTGAAGAATCCATGGTAATGTAAAATCTTTAGAAATCTTTACTCAGAACAGAGCTCGCATTAGCTAGGACAGAAACACCACAGAAAACTTTGTTGTTGTTTTGATAGTGCTAATTCACAGAGAATGATTTTTAAGCATCCTTTCGGAGCTTAGCCCAGCCACAGGAAAAGTGTTAGCACTGTTCTTAATATTCCTTTTCTCTTCATATCAGAAGTACTGGCACAAAAGTTTGTGCAGGGATTTCCACTGTGGCCTTCCCAGAAGTCCATCTGTCTCAGTTGAAGTGGGTGAGAGCGTTTTTTCCAGCCATGTGTTCACTGACGGATGTTCACTGATTTCGGCACCAGTTGTGCTGCATTCCAGACTCACTAATGACACTGGAGCTTCTTTGCAGCTACTCCTCTCACGTGACCAGGGAGACTGCAGATGTCCTCAAGAAAGGTCACTCTTCCTTGCAGAAAAGAATGTCTTCTAGCCCAATCTGGTATGGGCCCATCTCACCTGAAAACAACCCAATGTTTGCATTCAGCTGACTCATACCCGACTCTAGAGAAAGGTCTTTCTCTTGCTGCCTTTTTAGGAAGGGATTGTGCTGTGTTCAAAGGTATCTCTTGTCAGTGCAGAAACAGAATAGATGAGGTCAGATGTCTGCCTGCCTTAAGGAAGTCATGTTGTCAAGATTGCTTTCGAATAGAAAACAGCCTTTAAAAGCTAATCCATGCATTCCTCCTCATCTACAAAAGGTTGAACATCAGCTAGACTGTACTGCACTTGTGACCGGGACAAGGATAAGCAGCTTCAGAGTAGAAGTTGAGGGCAGGAGTTTGGAAAGCAAAGCAGTAATATGGAAAGGGCAGCAAAAGCCCACAGTAATTTGATCAGTTTGTGTTTTGTGACTGAAGCCTGAATAAGCAAGCATGTCCCCATGGATGTACTTTAGTTGCATCTACCTCCCCAGCTTTTCTCTTGTGCTTTCAAATCTAAATGTGTGAATCTGGAAGTCATTAAAAAGACAAACTCCAAAAATGCAAGCAAATGAAACGAAAACACTGTCAGTTCCATTCTGTTGGTCTGCTGGGACAGACAGATGGACAGACATGCATGTGTGTACACACATGACACATTTCTTTCTTAGCTGTTCTGGCACTTACACAAGTGCCACTCAGAGAAGAATTTAGGTCAGGATTTGTGGCAGGGCAAAAGTTGCATCCTGCAGGAGAAAGTGGGTACGTGCACTAAATAAGACTGTACAACCTTTTCAGTGTCCTGTTCTACAGCTCTTGTAGCCCCTGATTAGATCTGTTCCTGTAACATGAAATTAACCTGTTGGTGTCTGAAATAATGGTTTCTACAAAACATTTTAATCCCCAGTCCTGATATTGCCTGGAGGAAACAGACCACTCTTACTAGATTTAGGGGTCTTTGGGCTGTACATCACTGTTGTGACTTTGAATTTTGGATCTGTAGGTCAGCATGGAGTACACAATGGGCAGAAAGCCTCCTTGAGCAGGCTGCCTTGTAGCCTCTGTCTTGACTTACCGTGTCCTGGGAAGAGTTTGTTACTTGCTTGTGCTCAGTTCGGGACAAGAGCAGGCGAGCAAGGCGGGAGTGTGAATCTGCCCAGAACCTCAAGACACTGGATCAGAGACTGGGGGAACTGGGGTCTGTGAGGAGTGTTGTAATTAGGACAGGTAGAAGTTTTGCTCTGTCTGAGGCTGTTAAAATAAATCCATCATAAATTAGCAGGTTTTCAGATGTTGGCACAGAATTTGGCATCCTGTCCCTTAAGGCTGGCTGCCTGTGTGGAACTTGTGACTAGTGCATGTGAACTGCAGTTAAATATGCCTCACTGTTTGCAGTTTTAGCCCAGAACTGTGTTATTGCCGAATTCTCCTTTTGCCTGTAGAGATGCTCGTGCATTATTTTTGGCATTGTAAGCCTGTGGTGTTTACCTCCATGGAAAAAGACTTGTCCTGTTGCTGCTGCAGCTTGCTGTGCTGCTCCGTGGGCTCAACTCCTCATGAACATTTATACTGCCTTAAGCTCCTTTTCACTTATGATGGTAGCAGAGATCGGTCACATATCTGCTTTCTAGTGCCAGGCACCACTTAAAGAGCACTTCTGAAGGTGTTTTCTTAAAAGAAAAATCCCCTCTTTGACTTAAATGTGCATATGTTACTGGCTGTAATAACACACTAAAATAGATCAGTTTGCAAAAGCCAACCGAGGTGGAATATTTGCCTAGGGCAAGGCAGGCTTTCTTTTTCTTTTTGTTTGGCTTTTTTTTTCCTTTGGTTTTCTTCCTTTCTCTTCAAGCCTTGCTGCCTCCTAGATGAAGGAGGGCTGTGATTCAATGTCACTTGGCCTGGTTGCCCTCTTTGGAAGCCAGGGCCTGTGTGAGATGTGTGGTCCTGGCCTGCTGTATTTAGCAGGCTGCAAGAGCTCTCTTCAACGTGCTTTTTGTATCTGCATCTTTTAGTTCTCTGACCATCAGTAAGTTGATTATACTATGGATGGAAATCTGAAGCCTGGCATGGACTGGAAAGATCTGAGGTGCCTGCTTGGAGATGAGTGAGAGCATGTGGAGTTTCATGGCACATGGTCAGCCCTTCTCCTGGTGGTCTGGTAGATTCTCTGCAAAGCCAGAGCAAAAGGGAGGTGGAGTGCTGCCCGGCATGTTTGGCTGAAACAGGAGCACCAGACAAAGCTTGGTTATTGGTGAATCAAACTTTAGCCAGAGAGGCACTGCTATGGGAGAAAGTGGCTGGAGGGGTGGCCTTTGATGTGCAGCAGGGAGGAGACAAATGGGAAGCAGTGAAATGAGCCAAGCAGTGGGGCAGAGAGGAGTGAGAGTAGGAGAGGAGCTGAGGACATCAGTGGGCATCATGGTGAGGAGCAGGAGGGAGCTGGCTTTGCTCTCTACTTCTCTGCTTTTGGGCAGCTCTCAGCCAAGAGTAGAAAGACATCCTCCGCCTTGGGGCATCAGACCCCCGGCTGAAGGGTGGAAATCTGGGGTGGCAGTGCCATGGGGTACCCTATCAGGAGGGATAAGGGTGCTCAGCAGAGCCCAGCCAGCATCCGTTCCTGCTCGGGGTGCTGCTGCGTTACCCCTGGCAGCCTCTCTCAGTAGCTGAAGCACATCCTGCAGAGTTGTTTTTTCCAGACTGAAGATTCTCCCTGGGAATTGTCAGCCCAGATGGAATTAATTTTTTTTTTTCATTATTTTTTGAAAACCAAGAATCTGTTTATGACCATTAAGCTGTTGCTTTCTGAGAAAAGCAACAACACAAACAAAAATTGGGCTAATCCTCAGTTGGTAAATTGTTGTATTTTGCCAAATTCTGAAAAACCAAAGCAAAACAAAACCCAGCCACCCACAAATCTCCTTTTATTTGCAGTTTCATTTTGCTCTTTAAAATGCACCAAGGTTTTCTGAGCATGGCTTTGTCCTCTGCAGGACAAGAGGGAGGGTTTGGGTTGGACACTTGGTTATCAATCTCTGTGCTTCCCTGTTTGCCTTTTCCCTTGTGTAAACTCAAGGAACGAGGCTGCCAGAGGTGGTCACGCGTCCGATATTTGTATTCATGAACACAGTGCTTTAACATTTGTTCTCCTGGGCTTTAATGTACTTTGCTTGGTTCTGCCTACGTGTGGTTTGCCTGCTGCAATTGTAATATTCAACAAGACACTGTAGGTAGAGGAAGGTCAGAAGAATCAACTTTCCATATGACCTTGACAGATTCAGTCAGCTGGTGAAAGTTGTAGAATTAGATTATGGGATTTGCAATGAAAAAGTGGTTTAAGGGACGAGAGAAATTCCACTTAGTAATTTCAAAAGCTGACCTGATGTAATAGCAATCATGAGGGACAGAACTGAGAGAGATAAGAGGTAGAAGACGTACTAGAAGTTTTATTTTGTTTGGTTTTCTGGGGAGTTCTGTGGTGGTGTTTTTGTTTGGTTTTTTTAATACAGTACTTGTGCAATATTGTTCCATACATTGTTTTATGTAATTTATTACAGAAGAAAATTTTTTGACATGATAGTGTTTCTGTCTTCCAGGTAGAATTGATTTCTTTACTTACAAATAGTCCCACTCTGAAACATTCACCCAGAGGAATATTAGCATTGCAGGATATCACCTGCTTCATGTCCTGCTACTCAATACATGCAGTGATCCCAGGGCTAAACATACTCCTAAATGTGCTCTCTTTACCGGGCACTAAATTCCTTCCTTCGTAATTGCTATCGATCAGTTGCTTGAGCAAGTCTGTGGCCAGGGATGCCACTAAAAGCTTATTTTGCTTGGAGAGAGCCTGTGTTTGATACTGTATTAAAGAAACCTATTTTATTGTGCTTTTAACATTCCTAAACCTGGGAGAGTAGTGGAGTAATACTTGGGAGACATTAAAAATTATCAGTTCGGAACAGAAAATTGATGATATTTCTGTTCTGTTTTAACCTGTTTTTCAAATCTGTGGTGGTTAACAGACTGATAAGGTTCACAAAATGTCGCCTAATCAAAATGTATCAGTGGATACAAAAGAGAAGAGCTTGATGAAGTCTTTATTCCTCTCTTTTGTGGAATGAGATTGCTGTTCATTGAGACTAGTAATCTCCCAGATAAACACATTTTTCTGCTCTGTGGCTCTACAGCTCATAAAAAATATGTTTTGACAATGCTGTACTCTTTTAATATATATTTCTTGGACTTGGTAAACACTGTCCATTGCTTGAAGCAAGCAAAAATGTTTCACAGACAAAAAATGTTAAAATCAATACACGTTTTTCATTGAGCATAACAGAGCATACCATTGAATAAAGAAAGCTTGGCAGGAGAACAGAGCTGGAAAGAGTTGTCAAGATGTAAAAATATAATGAAGGAGCTACAGGGCTTTTCCCCAACAAAATAACTGCTCTGAGTTTGTAAGAACCTTCAAGTATAACAAACAGCTTGGAATGAAAATCCTGCGTGAAAGCAGGAGGACAGCCACGACCTCTTTGTGCTGTCCTGGGGAAATTCAGCAGAACATTGCTGTATTCAGCAATGTGCAAAAGTAAAACTTCACTCACAGCAGCTCTCAGCTTCCCTAATTGCCAGGTGAATGAGGATTTGGGAGCTCAGGCTGTGGCTGCTTAGTCTACTGGAATACAGTAGTTTCATGACCCCACTTCTTTCTAATTAAAATTTTAAAAAATAGCGGGGTGATGTACTTGTTTAAATACTTGAACTCCATGCTAACAAGCCATCCTTTCTGTTAGGAGCTGGATTTCCTGATGAGTTCAGTGGTTTGAAGTTCTTGGCAATAGCTGTGAGTAACTGTCACTGGTTAAGGTGATACCAAAAAGGGAGAAGAGGATGTAGAAATGCTGCTGTCTCTGCTTTGTTTTTCTCTCCTGTGCCAGTTTGAGCTGCATAACAAAAACAAGCTTGACAAACGTTTTGAGGCTACAGATTTTCTAAGCAAGTCCTAGATAAGCATGTTTGAATCCCAGCAGAGTGCATCTGATCTTGAGAACCCCCCTGTCCAAGTGCTTTGCCATTTTATACACAGTGTTTGAAAGGGCTGGCATCTGCAGTAGGACTTGTCCATGCTGTGCATCTATTTGTTCCCAGCATTTTGCATCTGATGACTGTCTCTTACCCTGGTGTGAGTGGTGCAATGTTATGTGCTCAGTATACTTCTGCTTTTTTTATATTAGTGAAATTGTTCAGCTGCTAAACTGTTTGTGCCACACTATGAGAAGCGTGTCCCCTGCTTAGGGAAAGTCCTGCTGTTCCTCACATAATGTCTGTTGATGGTGACCTGTCCAGTTGTACAATAGATAGATGACCAAAGCCCTGTCAGCTTGGCCACATGCCACAGTGAATGTGTGTCTGGTGGCAAGGGGCAGCTTTCTTTCCATTTCTGTGATGGAGGAGGGGGCTTCAACACAGCATATTCCCCTGAGACAGTGGATGCAGGAGCACAGCCTCTTCAGCCCTGATCTGTCTGTGATAGAGGTTGACTTTCATAGACACAAGGCCAGAATGACAGAGTTGGGGTGTTGAGGTCTTTAGCAGTGTTTGTTCAGCAGTCCCCTCAGCTGGCTGTTGGCAGCTTTTGTTTGGACTCGAATACATTTACAAAAATGGTGCTGACGTTTTTCTTCCTCCTGTCCTTCCTTCCATCTCCTTGCAAAGCAAAAATATATCAGCAGAGCAGTCACACGGGTGAGATGGGGAGATTCAAGAGCAGCACCAATGTCCTAGAGTCAGGAGGTTTTGGTTTTGCTTCCCACTGCTTCTGGACATGAAGTGAGTTAGACCCTACCTGGACTGAAGTGTTTGTGTGACCTGCTTTTTTAAAATTGCAGAGGAATATAACTTTTTTTTTTTAAAAGCCCAAACACCCAAGCCCAACAGTTGCTTGTTTACCTACTGGTTGGCCTCCCGGGGTTCTGCCCCACAGCTGTAGGGAGAGAACTGGGCAAATTGGGACTGTGCAAATGCACCAGCCTCACTTCAGCAGGGTGAACACAGTGCATCTGCTTGGTTTGCTCCAAGGGCTTTCTGGCTGCCTTGCGCTTGCACACACCGCTGAGCTTTTGCTTTGTGCTTTCAGTTCAAAAAGACCCAAAACTCTTGTCATAGCTGCCAAATGTCACCTGCTTTCATTTGAAATCATGCAAAACATCAAGGTTCACACATTTCAGTCAAAATCAAGTCTAGGCTTGCTCAGAAAGGGCTTGACCTGACATTCATTGAAGCCATGAAATTCTGTCACTGTTTCAGTGACAAGCTGGGGCTGCTTCAAGAGTGCTGGGAGCATTGGTAGCTTTGGGATCTTGAGATACACGTTCAGGTTTTTCTGCCGAAGCTGTGTGGAAAGGCAGGTCTGACTCTTGTCCTCTGTACCCTGACAAAAGACATGTCCCTGTTCGCCTGAGCAGCCCTGGCTTGGAGCTGACACGCTGCTGCTGCAGCTCAGGGCATTGTTCAGCACAGCATAAAATCTGAAGAGGTTTCTCAAGCAACTGCAAGGGAGCTGAGTTGGGCCAAAATAAGACCTGGGGTGTTTTTAGCAGGTTTCTTTTCATCTGGCTCTTTGGACCCAGAGGTGGGAAGTTCGAAGAAGTTAGGCAAAGCTCATCCTAGAGGTGTAGTAAAACTGTGGTTTGTGATTTTTATGGGCTGTTGGAATCCCATTTCCAGCAAATTACGTATTCATGAATCATTCTCATTCCTAGCTAGAACATGCTAGGTCTGTATCATCCATACCTGGAAGCTACCAGATTAACCTTAACTCCAGCATTTTTATCTACATACATTGAAATTGAAACTTCTGTATGATGGAAGTTTAGATTGCTTCCCTTCCCTTCAAGGCTGATTGCCATCTGGTAACGCTAACTAGAAGATACCTTTTGCTTTTTCTTTTCAGCTATGATCTCTTCACAGCAAGATCCACATCATAACAGCAGTTTTGGGGCTCTCGGTAAATGGGTGTTACACCTGCATTTGAAAAATGTCAGCAACTAGCTGTGCTTCATTTTTTTTTTTTTTTTTTATTGCTGTTACAAGTAACTTCAGACCACCAGCTTCTTTATACCTATCATTGCGTGTATGTGCATGCTTGATGGCAAGTAGGAGTGCCTGCACAGGAGGAATGCAGAGCATCCTTCTCCAGCATCCCTGTAGGTGTCCAGAGAGGAGCAGGCAAAGCAGTAGAACTGGAAAGTCTTTGAGAATGATTGTTTCAGAGAGATAGGGAGGATGGAGTGCTGGCATTAGATTAGATTTGAGAGTCTTTGTGGCATGAATCAATTTCTAAACAAAAGAGGGAACAAAGTGTAAGAGAAACTTTTATGTGACAGCCCACAACAGCTTGGAAAATTATCTTCAGTGGCAGTCTGGAAGGATGTGGTTGGCAATATTGTTCAGTTTTATTTTGTTCTGGTGACCTGAATGATGGAATAGAGAGAGTATCCTTGTTAAATTGCTAGAGTGCTCTGAGCTGGGAAGAACTGCAGACACTTTAGAGAACCAGATGTGGAGTTGCAGATAATCTTGATAAGTAGGAAAAATAGTCCATAAAAAAGGGGTGTGAGTTCAATAAAAGCAGTATGAAATACTGCATTTAAGCAAATCAGCTGCATGATACAGGGTGCAGCATAGCTGGGTTGGCAGTTCTGGAAAAGGTTTGTTGAGAGTCAATCAAAAATGTTACACTATTAAAAGGAAAGAAAATGTCATGCAGGGATATGTAAGCAGCAATGTCCTCTGCAGGACGTGTGAAAAAGATCTCCATACCTGCACAACAGTGGTGAGGGCTTAGCTGGAGTGCAGAGCCCTATATGTGCACACACCAGCAGGGGTGCAGGCTGGCAGGGAATGAGAGGCTTGGAGACTGTGCTGAGCTTGAAAGAGCATGGTTTGCATAGTCTAGAGCAGAGCAGTTTGAGGAAGGGGGATAGATGTGACTGCAGCCTTTAAGTATGGGCCCTTCCTCAAAGAGGAAGGGGATAATTCCTGTTTTGGCCCTCTGGGTTAAGACAAGTTTTGGGCTTCAGTTGCAGGAGGAGCAAAACTGCACATGAGACTCAGGAAGAGCTTTACAGCTGCAGGGAGAGTGATGTGTTGGAGTCCCTTGTCTGGGAAACACACAAGTAACGCGTTCAAAGAAAATAGGTTAAGTTGATCTGTGTAGGCCTAGGGGTGTTGTGTCACTTCTGTACATTCTTCTAGACCTGATTTTTAGGATCCTTGTAGGTAGACTAACAGCTTCCATGAGGCATCTGAGGAGTGTTTTGTACATAATTACACTCTAAAACCTCTCTGTAAAAGTGAGCTGCTCCAACACTGAGAAGAAAAGCATTGCTATTAAGAAGTTATCTGATGTACTGTGCCAGGGTCAATGTTCAAGGGAGGTTGCAAGGTTGTACTTCTCACTGACTCAGTTGGCAGCATAACTTTTAACATTTTCTTAGCCTGTAGAAAGGAATTGCAGGTAAGGTATGTACAGAGCTAGGCTTTGAACTGCAGCAAGTGACAGCTTGGCTGCATGAGCAGCCCTCTGTGAGATGTAACACTCGCTAACAATCAGGCTGACTTGTTGGCTCCAGCCTCCTTTGTGTTTTCCAGTTGAAAATGTGCTATTTCCATGCTATTTGGTGGTGTTTCCAAGCAGAGGGTGTTTGCTCCAGCAGTGAGATGGAGAGCTGTCTCCCATCCTCCCTTCAGCACAGCTCTTTGCCTGTGTGGAAAGAGGAGTATAATGCAGCACTGGAGGTGGCGGGATGAGCCACGCAAGGCATTGGAGGTGGTGGGATAAGCCATGCAATTTAGCCAGCATGCTGGGTACTCTGCCGTGGAGCAAATTGCTTAGGGACAAACTAGCAAGCATGAAGCTTGAGTTGGGGTGGTGGGTGGGCAGTGTTCCCAACACCCTGGTGATTTGCTTTCCTGGAAGGATAACTTTGAAGCTGCAAGTCCCTATAGGGTAGATGAAGGACTTGGAGCTTGGGCATTAGCAGATACCAAGTCTGCCTCCCAGTATTTCTTTTCTTAGAGAGCAGAGCAGATGGCAGTAGGGGTAGACTTGGAGCAGCACATGCTGCTCATACATGTTCTTAGCTGTGCTGCATGGACACAGGGATGAAGCCCAGAGCTCCCCCATTTTTATGTCCCACTGTTGTATGATAATTCACACCTTGGGGGCAGTTCTGCAGCCTGCTCTGTGCCTGCCCTGCAGGTGTGGGGGCAGACGCCATGGTGGGTGAGGTTGTGTATGTGAAAGCCATGCAAGGCTCTGGCACAAGTGAGGAACCCTGACTAGAAGAAGGCCTCTGTGCATGTGCTGAGTGGGATGGAAAGCAGAGAGCGTTTCATGCCTCAGCACTGAAGCGACAGGCTCTGAGCAAGCAGGGCCAGCACATCTCTGAATGTGCCTCCCCACTGAGTTCCTCTTGAGGGGGTGGAAATCTGCTGCTTCATGCAGGGAGAAGTTATGTAGATAAGCTGTGTTTTGGTGCCTGGTTTTGTGCAAAACATGGAAATCCTTTCCTGCCTGGTCTTTTTTCATTCTTTTTGCTGTCAGTCATTGCACATGTCATCAGTGTCTGTGGAAAAGACAGCATAGTCAGGACACAAGCCTGCCGCAGCCTCCAGTATGTGAAAAGCTTAAAGATTTTCACATGAGATCTGCTGGTGATTGATAGGACATACAGTGGAGTCATTAAAACGAGAAACATGTCTGCTCTGGAACCCCTTGCTGCTGTCTGGAATTCAAGAGACTGTAACTGCGTTACTGGTGTAAAAGTGAGCAAGGCTTAGATTTGTGCTGGAAGCCTTGTTTCTGCAGTACAGTTCAGCTCACTTCAGCAGCCAGTGAGGAGAGAATTTGTACAGCATGCTTGGGGTAGCTTCATCCAGCCTGATGCAGTACCCAACGTGCTCTTACCTGCATCCCCCCGAGCTAGGATGCAGATGACATGGTGCAGCTCAGCAGACTCCAAAGAGCCAGGTGTAATGCAGGTTCTTCTGGATTTCAGTGGTGCTGCCATCAGTGCTGCACTTCAAGCAGCTGCCTTTGTTGCACTGCAAGCTGCTGTTATGTTGGCTAGTGTCAGATGCCAGCCATTTACAGTATGCACCATCACAGCATGACTGAAGTTGGCAACACAGAGTCAATCACATGCCAGCAGCCTACTGTAAGGGGGGGAAGGGAGGGGGAGTGTGTGGGAAGAAAGGGGGAGAAGATACTCTTATAAAATCTTTTAATGATTTATTTTTAATATTCATTTTCAAGCCTTGGGAAGTACAGTCCATATGCTTTTCCCTCCTGGCTGTAGTTGGCAAAGAAGCTGACAAATATGGTTCTTCAGACTCCTTCTATTTTGCAAGGAGCCAGAAAATACAGTTATATTTAGCATGTTACCAAGGCCAGCAGCAGAGTCTGTTGCTGGGTGGTGATTCCCTGGCTGCAGGCTCACGTGCCACCTGGGACAGGGCGTGAATACGTCTTCCCTGGAGCCCATACTTATGCTAAATTCATGGCAACAAACTTCTCCACTGGCTGCACTGGTCCCAGCAGGCTCAGCACACCGTTCACTGACACAGGTCAGTCTCTGAGCACCGTGCCCCTTCCTGACACGTGCAGTGACCCACTCCAGGTGCTAGGATGGTGCTTCCTGGTGCAGTGCTCAGCTTGGAGAGCATCTCAGGAGGTCTCTGTGTAGGACACTGGAACTGTGCCCTGTGCTGAGTATCGATGTGCGGGAGCTACAGGCAGTCACCACAACAAAACTGCACATTGTATCATGAAGATCCTCACCTGAAATTTAGGGGCCTGACTCTTTTAATGTTTTCTCATGTGGTATTCCTAGACCGCCCAGATATAAAATGGAGTTGTCCTTATTTGTCCCCAGCCCAGTATTCACACAGCAGATTTGCTACCAGTTCCCTGTTGTTTTCCCTGCTGTGTTGCAGCTGGTACTGAGGAGTGAATAACGGCAGGTCTTTGTCCTTCTGGCGGCTTTTGTAGAGCTGAAATTGGTCTTGAAGAGTGTACATGGGGCTGAGAAGTGCTGAGAACTGTGGGTGTTGATGGAAGTATAGAAGAAGGGATCGACCTTACCAGTGTTGGAATTCAGAGTATATTAGAGGTGCCCGTGACCTTAGTGCAGGCCATCTTGAAAGTTGTTCAATAGCTGGATGTCTAAGCTGGAAACAGTTTGTGTCACTCAAGTCGCATCATCAGTTCCTAAAATTGAGAGATTAGGAGCCTACTGTGATGTTGGAGATGGCAACCTGACTCATCTATGACTTCATCCTGGTGAAACACAGTGGTTTGATGCTCAGGATGAAGGAGATGGAGAGGAGGAGCTGGACAGAAGGTATGGTTTTTGAATCCAAGTGCAATGGTGATTCATTTAGTCTTCCTGGAGCCCTAGAAGGCCTGACTAAAAGCTGTACTGCACATCACAGCCTTCGCTCTGCAGCAGCATCTGCACAGCTCTCAGCTCCTTGTAAATGCATGTTCTCCTTGAAACCAGTAGCATTCCGTGTGGGCACTGTTTTCTGCTCACAGCTCTGTCTGCAGGATCAAGGCCTTGTGCTGTATGTTGGGGTTTTTTGTTGGTAATAAAAACATTCTGTTTGTAGAACCCCCTGTTGGAATTAAACAAACTCTGCTTTGAGAAAAAAGTAGAACAAAGCTTCACACCAAGCTGGGGTGGCTGGTATCAATGATGTGCAAAATTTCAGTTGAAATAGCAAAGTCCTTTTCAAGTTGAAGAACGCCCTGTAAGTATTGTTTACAAAAAATAGTAGCTCTTTTTTCATCTTCTCCATTCCTGCAGTGTAGAAACATCTACACAGATTTATTCCAAACTTGGTAGAAACGAGTGTTTTCCCAACCCAAAGCACTTGTGCCAAGTTTCAACCAGGAGGAATTTCTCAGGATGATGTGTAAGCCCTTGAAGGCTGGAGCTTAGAATAGAGCAGCTGCCTGGCCATTGGCAGCTCACTGCACTGCAGGGTCTGCTTCTGATCTGCAGCAACCTGAGCAGCCCTGCAGAAGCTGTGGAGGTGGGATGCTGCAGATATGCTCTGAGCCTGAGTGCTGAACTCTTGTTGGGTCCCAGGTGATGGGAAGGGCTGTGGAGTGACCTGATCCCATGCAGCTGGAAAGATGCCATGAGAAAGGTGACCCAAACCTACCTAGAGCTGATGAGTCTCCTTCCTTCCAGATAGTTATTTACGTTGTAGTAGTGCTGGGTTGTCTGAGCACCAGCCAGCTGTGTGATGCCATTTTACCCTCACTTACACAGATGTGAAAGTGTCTGGTGATGAAGATTCATGTCCTCGAGGCCTGTGAGCAGTTAACTCGCTGCTGGAGATCTGGGGCTGCTGGATTGCTGAGAAACCAAAACAATAACATTTAAAAGCCTCTTTCCTTTTGAGTTGGGTTGTGAGGAGCTGCTGGGCTGTTCTAGGAGCAAGGCAGAGTTTCATTCTGCAAAGGCAGGTTGCTAAAGTTGGGGAGTATTTGGGGTCTTTTTCGTGTCCTAGAGGGAGTAGCCCATCACTTCTTGCATTTAATTATTTGAATGTTATTTTGAGTCAAAATTAATTATTTTGACTCTAAATAACAATGGGGAGCCAGGAGTTTTGTTTAACTCCAGTCTCCTTGGAGCAGATAAGGGGACCCTGTTTCTCATGTTACTCTATCATACACCCCCTTTCATGCTGCAGTCACTCTCTGTAGCCCTCTTCCCACCAGGAAGGGGTCCAGAGGAAAGCACACCTGAAACTTGCAAGTCTCAGGCTGCTCTACAATGACCTGCCCCGCTCCTGGCATGTCAAGGGGCCTTGCTGGGGCTTTAAAAGAGCCCCTGTCACTGCGCTGGCTTTGAGCAGTGTTACTTGGAGTGTCCAGTGATTCCACCTGTACATTTGCAGGAGTATTAAAGACCTCCAGGGGAGCATTCTGGCCTATCCCAGGGGGTTTTCCAGTCTGAACTCTGGGTACAGTGGTGTAAAGAGCTGTGGATCTGGTTATGGGGTCACAGCTCTGCTGCATGTGATCCTGCTAACAGGAGCAGGTATGTGGAGTCACTTGATGTGCACCTTTTTGAAAGCAAACTTAATTATACTGAGGCTGAGAACTCAGTGTCCAGCCCTTGACAGGAGTGCCTGGGACAGGCTGGGTAATGGATGGTTCTGCTCCTGTGTTGGCTGCAGGAACAGTTATTAGTTATCTGTCAATGTAACAGCTCTATGGCCCCAGGTCTGGCCAAGTTTTAAGAGGCTCCTTAAAATTACTTCCTTAAAAAAAATTCACCGTTTTTGCATAAAAGTTATTTATAGAAAATAAGCATAAAGGTGCATAAAATGTTTCATGTATTCTGTATGCTTCTTGTTTTTGAGAAGGAAATATGTAGCGAAAGAGGAGAACTCCTATTTTTAAAGAATTATTTCATCTCTTTGTCAACTAGCAAAATTTGTTACTAGTATTCTGTGTTCAGGGGACTATTGGTATTTATCTTCCTATGCCTACTTGCAAATGCTATTAAACCAAGGCACAGTTTGTAGATGTTTTTTAAAAGTGATGGTCTCATTTGATTTGAGGTGATCTGTAACGTGTGTGGTCACTTGCTTTTTAGGAGTCACTGTCTTTCCCAATGCTTGTGTTTGTGGGGGGAGGGGAAGAAGTCAGTGCTGCAGCATCCTGTGGCTTTTGAGGAATGAAAGCACCAAGGGGAAAAGTTGTTTCAGCTCTTCCTCCTGTGTTCCACTTCTCGGCATCTCAGGGTACATGCATGTTGAAGGTCAGAGGTGCTGCTTTACAGAGCTGCTGTCTTAATGTTTTACCCATCGCAGCTGGGGAAGTGGTGGAGACAGTTTTGTTTCTTGCTGTCTGGTTGTCAGGGCCGATTAAGTGATCTGGAGTTGGCAGGGAGGTGAAAAAAAAACCAACCAAAACCAACAAAACCCCCACACAAGAAAATGGGGAATTTTTGTTTTGTTTCTGGAACTGTTGCCACTAGCTTCTCAAAATACTGGTATTTGTGTTCAGGTTTTTTTTCTATTTACAACAATCATTTTAACATCCTGAAGCTTAACTTTTGGATTTAGCTTGATAGTATTTGGTTAGTGTTACTGGAGGAGAAGTCATGTTGCTCTTCTCTTCACCTGAGTATTGCACGGCTATAGAAAAATCCCCAAAGAAGCACAGTAGCTCCCCAACTGCCTCTGCCTAGATGATTGTGGTGTAACCATAACCCAAACAGTCCTTAATGAAATTTCTCTGGCTACCCCGAGTGTTACATTCACCGAAATGCTGTTTCATTATGTTTTTTAGGGCCGGTGTACCCGAGAGAACTGCAAATATCTGCACCCTCCCCCACACTTAAAAACACAACTTGAAATAAATGGACGCAACAACCTGATCCAGCAGAAGACAGCCGCAGCCATGTTTGCTCAGCAGATGCAGTTCATGCTGCCGGGCGCGCAGCTACAGCCGATTGTGAGTCGCAGCAGTGACCTGGCTTCGCTCTGCCACGCGGTCCTTTCTTGTTTGCTTGTGGAGGCCCTGGCCTTGTGCTTGAGCTTGGGCAGTTATCCGTGCTGCTGGAGTTGGGATCCATCTTCCAGAGGGATGTCTGATGCTAACATTGCATCTTCTTGCAATCTGTGGCTTTCCTTTCCTATAATAACTAAGGAGCTATGAAATTCAGAGCATCAAGTGGAAGGATCTTACCGCCACGTGGATATTTGGCCAGTTAATTCACAGAAGTCCCAAGTGGCTCAATTCCAGTGGATCCTATTTTGGATAGCTGTTTCACACTGGGGGGAGGAGTTCTTCCACACTGTGGCAAGAGGCCAGCTGACTCCCTTGGACTAGATGCATTGTACTGGTGGGCTAACATTGGGGAAGATGAATCCCACCTAGACCTTAACACTTATGGATGCTCCATCCCTGGAGATGTTCAAGGCCAGGTTGGACAGGGCCTTGAGCAACCTGGTCTAGTGGGAGATGCCCCTGCTGTGGCGAGGAGAGTGGAACTAGGTGATCTTTGGGGTCATTTCCAACCCAAACCATTCTATGACTTTATGTCTGGGAGTGAGACCCATTTCACTGCAGGTGTCCCAGCAGAGAGCTGTGCTAATGTCACAGCTCTGTCACTTGTTTTTCACAGTAATGCTGTTTTATACTAACAGCAGGAAGGATTTGCTTCCCTTCAGGTAGGGAGGGAATCCTGTGGGAGATGAGTGTTTGCAGAGCTGGTAGTTTCAGAAAAGCATTCGCTGCCTGTCCCTGTTTTTGCCTATCAGTTAAAACAGGTTTTCAGGCTGGAGAACCCTGTTAGACCAGGCTTGTGTCTGCTGTGTGGTGTATTTGGGAGGGGGTGACATTTGTCAGCTGAGTTTGTGTGTGTTGTTATGCCTATTTTAAGAAATGTTAGAGATCTTGAAGCAGCTCTTTGGTGCTGACATAAATAAGCTGTGCATTTTTACCCAAGAGCTTAATTAGGAGTTCTCCATTTAAAGTTGGGGCTGAATATCTTTCCTGGGGCAACGTGCACTTGTGCAGTTGTTGGGTGAGTTTCCTTGCACTGTGATATACAGGAGGTCTGGCTGGATCCCTGGGACAAACTCTTCTAGCCTGAAGGTGTACAAGTCTGTGAACCAGCCTGCACTTGGCCTCCTTGTGTCCCACCTACAGTGCCTGGCTTCTCTGCCCAAATGGGGCTTCAAACTCTGCATCTGTCACCCCAGCTTTGAAAAACTCAGGTGTCTCTCACACAAGACCAGTGAAGGGCTCTCCCTTGTTGGAGCCTGTTGTGCTGTTTGGTGTGAGATAATGGAGCTGTGTTTCAGCAGGGGAAGCTGGCCAGTGTCCCTTCATGATGCTGCTCTGCCACCATGCTGGGCATTTCCCCAGTCTGGTGTGTTTCTCCTGTCTTGTGAAGGCTCTTCCATGTTCACCCTCAGTCTCGTCATCCTGTGTGTATTAGCAGCTTTATCTTCACACTGCCTTGTAAGCTAGGAATATGCTGTTTATTCTTCCCATTTTGAAGATGAAAAAGTGAGGCAGAAGAGAAAATGGGCCACAGAAAAAAATCTTCAACTGCTCCACACCTTAAGCTCTAATCTGCTGTAATCTTTGCACCTCCTTTTGTGGAGTTTGAAAGTACGTGCACATCAGGAGGAAATCCTGAATTCCCACAAAATGGTAGCACTGGTTTCCTAGTCCTCTAAGCAAACCTTTCCTGTTTGGGGTTTTCCTCTGTTGGGAATTCACAGTGGATGCTCTTTGGCTGGCTATTCAAAACATCTTTGGGATTTCCTCTCTGGAAAATTCCCATCTTCCCCATTATGCAATCTTGCAGGTCTAGTTCACTCCTGCAATTTCACTCCTGCCTTTTAAATTGCCTCTGAGACTGAATTTGTTGGTTTGTCTGGTTAGTGGTCTTATTTCAGAGGTAACCTTATCTGATGAGAAAGTTCCCTGGTTTCTGTGAGGGAGACATGGGCAAAGAAGAAAAATACTTTTTTTTTTCCTTCAGTGACTGCTCCCTTCCTGCTTTCCCACACTTTACTCAGAGTAAACGAGCTCTTGGTCTAATTCCTGCTGCCTGACTTGCTCCACACCAATTTCAGGACAAACAAGAGATTGCTCTTTCAACTGCCTTTGATTTCCTGAAGATGCTGCCAGTGGAAGCAGGCTTTGAGATTTTTTTTTCTTCTCTCTAAATGAGAAGGGTGGGGCCTCCTTCTGGCTACACATGAAATTCTTCAAAGCAGAAAGTATTATATCAGATGCAGCAGCAGAACAAATTCCATGTGATCAGAAAGCTGATCAACGGGATGCTTGCTTAATTGGAATGCTTGCCAGAGATGAGATTTGGAACAGTGTGCTTAATAGCTCCAAACAATAGCTGAATGCTTAGACATTTTAAAGTGCATTTTCACCAGGAAAGCTACCATATTTAAAAAAAACCCCCAACATAGAATGTGTCTGTCTATGAGCTTGCATCTAAACACTCACCGCTAGATCTTCTTGCACCACCACTGACATCCAGCAAGAGCTAATCTTCCTGTTGAACCAAGAGCCGGGACCCTGATGATGGCTGTTTAATGAAGGCACTGCTCAGAGAAGACCTATGTCCCAGGTGGGCTGCCTGCTGCACACTGCTCATAGAAGCCTACTAGGTGTGAATTAATAATTGCTAGCGTGAGCTTATTTCTCTGAAGTCTCTGGTTGCCCTCTGATGTTGCTGCTGTTCATGCAAAGCTGAGAATCACATGAGTGTTTGGTGCCTGTGATGCAGTTTTAAACAGGCTGCTTCACACAGCACTTCAAAACAAGTGAGGCGAGGACATGGCGTTTGCTCAGCATGGTGTATTTGTCTGGGAGAGACCTTGGAGAAACCATGTAGGTGCCAAGTAGGAAGACCCTGAACTACCAACCTGTCAGCCTCACCTCTGTGCCTGAGAAAATCATGGAACAGATACTCCTAGAAGATATACTGAGGCACATGGAGGACAGGTGGGTGATTCAAGACAGCCAGCATGGCTTTACTAGGGGCAAGTCCTCCCTGACCAACTTAGTGGCATTCTACGATGGAGTGACTGCATCAGTGGACAAAGGAAAAGCCATAGATATCATCTATCTGGACTTCTGCAAGGCCTTTGACACAGTCCCCCATAACATCCTTCTCTCTAGGTTAGAGAAAGACAAGTTTCATGGGTGGACTGTCCAGTGGATAAGAAATTGTCTGGATAGATGCATCCAGAGAGTAGTGGTCAACGGCTCAATGTCCAGATGGAGAACAGTGACAAGTGGTGTCCCTCAGGGGTCCATACTGGTATCAGTGTTGTTTAATATCTTCATTAATGATATTGACAGTGGCATTGAGTGTACCCTCAGCAAGTTTGTTGATGACACCAAGCTGAGTGGTGCAGTGGATATGCCAGAGGAAAGGGATGTCATCCAGAGGGACCTGGACAAGCTGGAGAGGTGGGCCCAGGTGAACTTCATGAGGTTCAACAAGGCCAAGTGCAGGGTCCTGCACCTGGGCCATGGCAACCAGTGGTATCAATATAGGCTGGGAGAGGACATGCTAGAGAGCAGCCCTGTGGAAAAAGACTGTGGGGTACTGGTGGATGAAAAGCTGGACATGAGCCACCAATGCTCAATTGCAGCCCAGAAGGCCAATCCCATCCTGGGCTGCATCGAAAGAAGTGTGGCCAGCAGATGGAAAGAGGTGATTCTGCTCCTCTACTCTGCCCTGGTGAGACCTCACCTGGAGTACTGTGTCCAGCTTTGGAGCCTCCAACACAAGGATGTGGACCTGTTGGAACGTGTCCAGAGGAGAGCTACAAAGATGATTAGAGGACTGGAACACCTCTCCTATGAAGACAGGTTGAGAGAATTGGGCCTGTTCAATTTGGAGAAGAGAAGGCTCTGGGGGGACCTTGTTGCAGCCTTCCAATACCTGAAAGGGGCCTATAAGAAGTCAGGGAAAGAACTATTTGCAAGGGTTTGTAGTGACAGGATGAGGGGTAATGGCTTTAAGCTAGAAAAGGGTAGATTTAGGTTGGATATTAGAAAAAAGTTCTTTGATATGAGAGTGAGTGATCACTGGAACAGGTTGCCCAGAGAGGTGGTGGAGGTCCCATCCCTGGAGACATTCGAGGTCAGTCTCAGTGGGGCTCTGAGCAACCTGACCTAGTTAGAGATGTCCCTGCTTATTGTAGGGGAGGTTGGACTAGATGACCTTTGGAGGTCCCTTCCAACCCAAACCATTCTATGACTCTATGACTCTGGTAAAGCTTTGACTTTTGAAAGTCCACATTCACCTTGACTGCTGGCTTTGGTTGAGCTGGGTAGAAGCTCTCTGGGCTGGTTTTGCTTCTGTCTCTGTTAGGTTGTGTAAAAGCCAGATTACAGGTAGATAGGGCTGAGCTCTGGCATTGATCCAGAGAGCCATTTTGGTCAATGCTTGTCTGGTTTCTCAGATATGGTCACCTTGAGCTGTGTGTGTGCCAAAGCAAGACCACTCAAAAAGTGCTGCACCCTGGGCTTGATCCCCACCATCTTCATTCTGCCTTATCCCTTTGCAGCAGTGCAAGACAGGCTTTTGGACCTGGCCATGGAGGTGCTTCAGCACAAGCCCCAAATTGACCTGGTGGAGCAGGGCAGTGGTTTGCATGATGCTGCCCTGTTTGCTGTGTCTGAGCAGCAGCTGCATGGAGCACAGTAGTGTTGACACACCTGCCCCCACTCCTGCCCTTCTGCTGCCACCCTGGGAAGCTGTTTATCCTCTCTTTGTTTTCAAACTCTTCATCTTTTCTTCCTGTCAAGTTCTTGGTAGCCAGGACTGTCTTGCTGGCTGAGCCACCCATGCCCCTGAAGATGACCCAAACTTTAACCCATCCCTGCATACCCCCCTGGGGCAGTGGGACCCTGCTGCCACCCCTTGGTGCTGGTAAAGGGGTTAAACCACAGGGTGAGCAAATCTCTTGGCCAGTGACGCTTGGAGTAAGCACTGGAGCAGATTTCAACAGATGTTTTGGGCATGCATTTGTTCCACACAGCAAAATTCTGATCTGTATCTCAGCCTCTTGTCAAAGGCACTCAAGGGATGAATAAACACACATACCCTGGCCCGCCTGGGAACTGGTATCTGCCAAGAGACAGTGCTGTGGGGTGTTAGCACCTGACTTTTACACTACAGCAGCCCACAAATGAGATATCCTTTGAGCTAGGAGCATGTCTTTGCAGTCTGACTGGGGAAACTAGCATCTGTAGTGGTAGGTAGCTGGATGCTTTGGCCAGTTGGATTCACTCCAGTGTGCTTAGCCTTCATTTTAGAGGAGTGTTTTTACAGCCAGCCACATGCAGTTGTGTTGGAGGGAAACACAGATTTTTGCTTTTTCTGAACAGCATCAATTATGTTTTCAATATCAGGGTCTTCAGCCTTGTCAGTACAAGATCTTTATCTTCTACATTTCTATCACCAGACTGTAATATAAGCTGCCACTGTTTTTTGTGTGCTTTCCATGTGTATCTGCTTAGCGGTGACCTGTCTCCTCTCCTTCAGGCCATCAACACCTCTGTATTTATACTGAGTCTCTCATTTTCAGGCTTTCCCTTTTTAGGGTCTGAGGTAACTTAGAATCAGCACTTTCCAGCTGAGACAGTGCTTGTGTTCAACAAAACACCAGCCGCTCCTCTGCCTTCCTCTTCACACCCACTCTGTGTTTCTTCTCTAGCTTTAGCACAATTTCTGCTAGTCAAATTGAATGCAACTTCTAGTTTGTTAACAAAATCAGCTGTTCCAGGTTCTGTCACCGCTGGTGGTGGCAAATGCCCCTCTCTGGGCTGGTTCCTTCTCTCTGCTCGTACCTCCAACCCAACAGCTCCTATGGTTGGGGTCTATAAGGTGCTCAGAGCTGTTGAAGTGCTTAGCAGCCCTCTGAGATGTGTTCTTACAACAGTCATTTCAGCTTTTTAAAAAATTATTATCCTTACAAGCATTTTAATACTCAGTGAACCAGTCTTATGAGCTGCTACTGGTCTACCCTCTGCCACTGTACTGTAACCTGTTTCCCTGTGCTCGGTGGTAGTGTCTGCATATGCTCTGGTTAATCAAAGTTAGTTTGCAAGAAAACCTGCACATGTATTTACTGAATTTGCAAGATCTTTAAGGGGGGCAGCAGGAGTAAGTGGTGATGCTTTCAATCCCTCTGTTTTGCCCTAGAGCACACCAGCAGCTAAGTTGAGACTGTGTGGGTTTTTTTAGCTTACAGTCATAATATTGATTTGTCAGGTTTCCTGGCTGGATGCAATCACAAGAGGTGGATGAGAGGCATGTTGAGGAGAGCAGTGCTGTTTGGAGTAAAAATTGCAATTGGGTTCTTGCTTCAAGGAAGAAACTCACTCAAATTCCCTCAGGACAGGCCTGGCACTGGGGACCAGCACAGACGTAAAGGGAGGAGAGATTTGGTTGGCAGCATCTTTATTACTGGTACTGATGCATGAGCCAGACTGGGTTTCCCAGTCTAAGACAGGCAGTTGGGGCTGGCAGTGAGCACAGCCCATCTTTTCCCCTCATCAGCCACAATAAATACAGAGCTCCCTGATGCCAGCTTACAAAGGAGCAGTTTTCAGTGCGCTTAGCACACTTCAGACTCAAAACCCCGGCACTTCTAAGTTTACTGTGTTGAGTGAGGTCTGCTTCTTCTCTGCTGTGCAGCCACAGAAAACGCCTGCATGGCTGCCAAGAGTCAGTGCCCTACCCAGGGGCAGGGTGTGGAGCAGAGCTGTCACTTTCCATCGCAGCACCAGTCAGGCAGAAGAAGCAGCTGTGAAACCTTGGGAATGCAGCAGCAGATGCCAGGGCAGGGAAATGAGTGAACAACCAGCAGCAGCAATAAAAACCCCTTCTGCTCCTTCACACAACCCCTTTGCAGGTCTCCAGCATCGTGAATAGATTGTACTCCTCAATTGTTTCTCACGGACAGCTTTCCTCCCCTTGCATCAGCTTGGATTTGGATCCATTAACCCTTGCCTGTTGCTTCTGGTGAGGAGAGGGGCTGCTTTTGAGGAATGACCTTGGAGATGGGGATTGTGTTTCAGGGAGCAGGACTTGCCTCCCAATTTGTAGTTGCTTTGATGGGGAGGCTGATAAACCATCTCTTCATTAATGTTTTACACCCATTCCCACTGGTTTCTGGTGAATTCACTCGCTGTGAGGTGTTGCAAGCCCTTAGCCTTTCTCCCTGGCTGCACAAATGTCCTGCTCGAGCAGCAGGAGGAACATGTAGTCTCATAATATCAGCTCAGTCCTTGAGCTGGTTTCTGGTTGTGTTCAAGCCCAGGCAGGGGAATCCTTCCTTAAAGGATCTCCTGAAATTTTGGAGCAATGTCTATGCCATACCTGCTCTGTCAGGATACCCAGGCCTCCCGCTATATTAGGCACTGGAAAAATATAATATAGATTTGCACACACATTTGTGCAAGTGACTTATGCTGCGAGGTTTGGGGTATTACAGGAATGTAAAACAAGTGCTGATAATGCATCAGGTCCCAGCATAACCCTGTGCAGGCTGGCCAGGCTGGAGAAGCTCCTTAAAATAGCATTTACAGTGCAAATGGTGACAGAAGTTCAGCAGATGCCACTGTAATTACTGGTGCTCATACAAGAGAAAACAGTCTAATGGATGCTGCCCTTCTCACTGAAGTGTTCAGGGAGTCACAGCATTTGAAGATCCTTAAAGAGCTTTTCTAGCAGCAAAATGTGTAAAATGTCTGGGAGTCACAGAGAATTGAAAGAGAGAAGAAAATGATTTAATAAAGGGCTGTGGACTGGAGGATCTCAGGGTTTAATGGTTACAGTCTCCCATCAGCTGAAGCGAGGCTTGTCTCAGGCTCTAAAGAAGGAAAATTGGAAATTCCTCCCAGAGAGAGGATTATTTAGTTCTGCTGTACTTAAAGCACCCAGCACCACTGATTCAAGAGACTGTGTTGTCTCATTGAGTAGGAGAAAGTGGGATATATGCTGGCAGAGACCTGTCATCCCCTCTCCCATCAGCTCAGGAGCTGTTTGCTGTCACTCTGACCTTAGGAAGAAGACATGATTAAGCTAAAGATAGGTTAGGACAGCTTGGCTGGTGTTACTGTGGGCTAGCTTCTTCCAGCAAAACATTTCCTTGTGTGTGAAAGTACTGGGGTGGAGGTGGTGTTGAGAAACATACTGTCCATGTGTGGTTTCTTTTAGAAACCCACAGGACTAGAAGTATCAAAATAAAAGCTAGGAGGATGTGTGTGACCGAAAAACTTGGCATTTATTGTTGAGTAGAGGTTGTAGCTACAGAGGATGGCATCACATATGCCTGCAAATGGGAGCACCTTTAAAAGTGTAACCCAGAGTTCACAGTGGAGCAGGTGAAAGAAGGGAAAACAAAAATGGTCACAAGTCACAGGCTGCTTTCCGTGGGTGCTGCTTGAGCCCCTGCTACAGGAGTAGGAGTGCTGCCTGGCAGGCTCTGGTCTTTGGGGTGGGACACAGGGGACTTATCAGCTGGAATTGGTGTCATTTCCTAAATGCACCTCAGATGTGGTGCTTTAAAGTCTCACAAGCTCCTTGTCTCTGGGGGCTATTCATGGACTTTAAACTGAGCACTTGTATGCTCTGTCCATGGCTCTTAAAGCCCATGACCCATCTGCCCTTGGCAAAGCCACAAGGTCTGGCACATTGTGACACCAGTGAGTTTAGTGTTCTCGTGCTGCCATTCACATGGAGTGTAGGCTTGGGATATTCCTGCAAAATATTTTTTGTCTGGAGGCTGTTGACAGGCTGAAACAAACCCCAGATGTACAGACTGCTAGACCTCCAAGCATACCATAGCAGGGATGCTTCACCTGACTCTAAATGATCCCTTTTATTTACTTGAGCCACATTAGCCATGACAACACAGAGCTCAGTGCAGGCTGACAGTGGATTCAACCACATAGTGCAAGGTTGGAGCAATCCCAAGTACAGATACAGGCTGGGCAATGAGTGGATTGAGAGCAGTCCGTTACTTGGGGGTGCTGGTTGATGAAAAGCTCAACGTGAGCCAGCAATGTACAAGTGCAGCCCAGAAAGCCCCAACCATGTCCTGGGCTGCATCAAAAGAAGTGTGGCCGTCAGGTTGAGAGTGGTGATTCTCCCCCTCTACTCTGCTCTCATGAGACCCCACCCAGAGTACTGTGTCCAGCTCTGGAGCCCCCAACATGAGAAGAACATGGACCTGATGGAGCAGGTCCAGAGGAGGGCCCTGAAGATGATCAGAGGGCTGGAACACCTCTCCTATGAGGACAGACTGAGAGAGTTGGGGTTGTTCAGCCTGGTGAAGAGAAGACTTGAGAGACCTCATTGCAGCTTTCCAGTATCTGAAGGGGACCTACAAGAAGCTGGAGAGGGATTTTTTACAAGGGCTTGTGGTGATAAGATGAGGAGTAATGTCTTTAACTGGAGGAGAGGAGATTTAGATTAGATGTAGGGAAGAATTTTTTCACTCTGAGGGTGGTGAGACACTGGAACAGGTTGCCCAGGGAGGTTGTGCATGTCTCAACACTGAATGTGTTCAAGACTAGGTTGGATGGGGCTTTGAGCAACCTGATCTAGTGGGAGGTGTCCCTGCCCATGGTAGGGGGGTTGGAACTAGATGATCTTTAAGGTCCCTTCCAACCCAAACCATTCTATGACTCTGTGTAGCTAATGGGGTTACCTGCTTCCGAGTCCTGAAGCTGCAGTTTACCTTGGGGTCTCCATACACCATTGTGCTGCAGACATTTAGAAGCTGAAACAGTTATTTGGGGGTGAGAATTCTATTTAATTTGGGCCTGTCCTAATTGCTGGCATGAAATCCTTAATTGTGTCATTAAACTATAAAGATCATCAGTATGCTTGATCTGACAAATAAAGATGCCTTGTGTTAGGATGAGTCACAAATCTGTGAGTCAGGAGAAGTGAGTGGTTTGCAAGTAAATGGTGATAAATGAGATGGGAGAGCACGGCATTTTGATGTTGCTAATCAAATTGTCTAAAAGGATTGAAGTGATGCGAGGCTTTGATGGGTAATCCAAGACAGCTTTTTAACTAATATTTTGGTTTTCCTCTTTCTACACACAGACAACGTTTCCTGTGACTCCATCACTTGCAACAAGCCCCACAATGGCTTTTAGTCCCTACCTGAGTCACGTTTCTCCTGGGATGGGCTTGGTTCCTGCAGAGCTTTTACCAAATACTCCTGTCCTGGTTTCCGGAAATCCTACTGTTACAGTACCAGGAGGCTCTGCTGGGCAGAAACTGATGCGTACGGATAAACTGGAGGTATTTGGACATCTGATACAATACTGCTGATGGGAACGGACAGGACATGGGGTCCTCTCTGTTGCTCTCTGCTAGAATGACCTGGTGCAGCACAGTGCAGAATTTAATTTGCAGCTTTTCTAACACAGGGCTCAGGGCTGCTGCTCTCTGCTTGAGCAGACTCTCATGCAGGACCTGATTCCAAGTCTTTGGAAGTTCCTGGATACTTGGGAGCACTCACTCTTGATTTCAGTGGGCATTAGAGCAGGGCTGAGATTGTTGTTTTCTGTGTGTGATCTGCCACACTTAAAAAAATACAAGTCTACTCTTTCACAGAGTTGAGTGGGAGATGTTCTGGAAGTAACAGACGCTTCCTTTGTCTGGAGGTGGGCTTACTGAGCTTTTACAGAAAGCTTTAAGCATTACACTGTTGGGAGTGGTGAGTATGGGGCATTGGTAAAACGTCTCCTTCCCCCTAGTTGGCTGGGCACGCTGTGACTTAGTGTTGGGGGAGTTGTAAATGTCTTTCAGACCCTAATGAGAGGCTCTGCAGGAGAAAAAGGCTGAGGACCTGAATTCAGAGGCTCCTGCAGGTGTAAATTATAACAGTAGTGGAGAAGCGTGTAATTTCAAAACACATTGTTTTGGTTTACATACTTTATATTGCCTTGCTGACATCTCACCTTTCCCCACACTCGGTCTCATAGTGTACAGCTATAGTCCTCAAAAATTTCTCTCAGTTCCTCAGGCAAGGAGACCTCGCAGATCCATTTTGTGAAACCTTTTTGTATGCCTTTGATGCTTCAGTGCTCATAACTTATGAGGATCTGCAGTATCTTTGTAAAGTTACCAAATTTTGCAGTGTAATCAAATGCATCATTGTGTAACACCAGGGTCAGAGTTTTATTGTGTAGGGCAGTTATGTGAAAGAGGCTACTCACATTTAAGAAAGGTAGTTGTTGTAAATAGCAGCATGTACCATTTAGAATTAAATGTCCTACCCAAAAACGTGCTCTGTAACAAATACATAAACCAGGTCAAACACAGATGGCAAAGTTATTAACATTTAAGCTTTAGAGGCGGGGGAGGAATTCTGAGCTCCAGAAGTTTTGACAAAACAACATTGACTTCCCGGGGCCACTTTCTGCACAAATTCTGTACCTCACTTGCATTTGGTAATTTACTTTGGTAACATTGTGAGCTTTTTCATACCCTGATGAAGCAGTTGTGAGTAGTACCAGTTGTACCCCTATGACTGTTGGTCCATGTGCTACCCAAGAGGAGCATGGGTTTAGAATACACACATGGTTTAATGTGGCCAACTGAACTGATATTCTGTGTTGAAAATACTGAATGAAGAGTAACTTGATGTTCTGCTCAACAATGTGACTTTCTTTTAAGGTTTGTCGAGAGTTTCAGCGTGGAAATTGCACACGTGGTGAGAACGATTGCCGCTATGCTCACCCTATAGATATTGCAATGATAGACACAAATGAAAATACTGTTACAGTTTGCATGGATTACATCAAAGGTCGATGCTCTAGGGAGAAATGCAAGTACTTTCATCCCCCTGCACACCTGCAAGCCAAAATCAAGGCAGCTCAACACCAGGTGAACCAGACAGCTGCAGCTGCAATGGTAAGTAGAGCTCTTCTCAATTGGTATTTCCATTGTGAAGAGATTTCATTTGTCTCATATGTGGTGTTTGTGGAAAAGTAGAGTGCTTTGTAGATGGCTGACTAGAGAGCTGAGAGCATGTGCAATATGAATCCCATCTCTTCATCCTTTCTATGCTCATCATAGCATGAAGACCCAAGTGGCACAATACCTCTCACCAATTAGGGACATGGTGGTGAATCCTCTGATTTTCTGACATGACATCATGACCTGATATGAATGCAAGTACAGCAGCACTTGGAACCAAGACCTTCCCTGGCTAAGTCATAGGTATCCATAGGCTTCCTCAGTACACAACAAAAACAAAGACTGCCCATCCCATAATACATCCTTTGCAGTGAGACACTGTCCTGTTGAAGTTAGTAGCAAAATTTCCACTGGCTTAAAAACAGACAAGGTATCAGTTGTTCAAGCTTAGCAGACTTGTGCCTGATAACTTTGCCAAGGCCTAGTGAAATGACAAGAATCAAACCAAGGGTGACTTCCTGACCTGTTCAATGCTTTGGACTTGGCAGAGATGGTCCCACCTGCATTTTAATTTGAATTGTGACTTCTAATACCTACAATTCTAAAAATGAAGCAAGGAAGACTTAGCAGATAAGATTCCTAGCTGGAGTAAATGTTTGCCATTTTGTTGAATTGGATTTAATGGCACCTATTTGCTCCAGAGATGAAAGCTGGGATATTCAGTCTGGAGAGGGAAGAAGAGGCCCCGGGGGGTCTTTTCCATGTGTGTAAATTCCTGCTGGAGAAGTAAAGAAGATGAAAGCAGAGTCTTTTCTGTGCTGCCCAGTGAAAGGACAAGAAGCAATGGGCACAGACTGAAATTCAGGAAATTTCATTTAAACATAAGAAATAACTTCTTTACCCTGAAGGTGATCAAAATCTGCAACAGGTTGTTCCATCCTTGGAGATACTCAGAAGCTGCCTGGGTGCAGACCTGAGCAAGCTGCTCTAGTTGACTCTGCTTTGGGCAGGGTGTTGGTCCAGGTGATATCCAGAGGTCCCATCCAGCCTCATCTGTTCTGTGATTATTTTTTTTTTAATATCTATTTTTAATAACTAATGTTAAGAATGTTCTTGCCTCCTTTTTGATTTAGAAGTAAGGCTATTAAAATTTTTGAAAATACTTTTTTCTTCTTTTTTTTTTGAGATGTCAAAGAGGTTGCTTTTCATACATGGTGAAATGTGACGCAAAACCTGGATGATTCTAGAAATTAAACAATTGCCCTCCTTGTACCATCAATATTACCTAGAATGTAATTTGAAGAGCCAGTTTATAGTGCATTGTTTATTTGTCCTGTGGAGTTTATTTATTAGATTTTTTTTTACTATTTAGTTTATTGTTGAAGCAAGAGCCCCGGTCTGTTGAAAAAGAACCTTCTGAAATGAAACTTTTGTGGTTTTTACAATTGAATCTTTACTTTTTCACTAATTATCTAGGACACTGCTACTTAACCAAAGCCAATGCTGCTGGTGTCTCTTAAAAATGTGATTAACCTTATTTTTCTGCTGTTAACTAGAACCTTTAAAATATTTATTGATGGCTTGTTGCATTACCCTTGCTACCAAAACACCTTACATTACTCACTTCTCAAGGTTTGCTGCATTTACTGTACCTGCTGAGGAATAAGACTAATAAATTGAAGAATGGTGCTCATTTTTCTTGAATCAAAAAAGATATGGGTGTACCTCTAAAATAAATTTGGAATGACTTCAGATCTAAATTCAGAAGATACTTCTGAGGGACCCAATCCTGCAGTTACTTGACATACACAAGTAGTAGCTTTATTCACTCCTGCTTGGCTGGAGGCCTGTGCAGCACAGTCAGATGAACTGGGTCAGGCTCAGTCCCCAGTTCAAGATGGCACTTAAGCATGTGCTTGAACCTCCCTTCTTTATTGGTGGTCCTTCCCTTGCCAGAAGTCCTCCTGCATGGTGGATAGCTGCAGAATTAGGGCTGAAGCCCATCACAAGTCTACCTGCAGGTGCTAATCTCTGAGCGCTTCTGACCTGCCACGCCAGCCACAGTGAAGGTGATCTGAGGAACATGTCCCTTGATGACATTTCTTTACTTTTAAAACTTACTGAGGCAAAATAGCTGACTAGCCACTAGGCCAGGTAGTTACTCAGCCGCCCCACATTGTGCATGCCTCGTCTTTTTAATATATTGTATAATGCATTCACTCTTTTTTTTTTCTCTTCGTCTCCCAAAAATGTTGCTCTCTTGACACACCTCTGCTTGCTGTTTTTGTTACTGTGCTTGACCCCCCCTCCCTGGCCCATTGCCATCATGTGCTCGCTGCCTGCTAATTAAGACTCAGCCAGCTGTCAGATCACTGAAGCGACCGCTCGAGGCAACCTTTGACCTGGTACTTGGACCTTTCACCTTCTCGCTTTGCACGTAACCATCTTAGTTTGCATGAAAGCCTTCTGCACTTGGTCTGTTGTGTTAGTGCCTGGGGAGACTGCCCATCCCGGCCAGAAATGTTGCAGTGTGCGTTCAGACATGCTAATCCAGCGCTCCACATGCCATGCATTAACCGCTTGAGCTTTGCTTCCTGAAGCCTGGATGTGTTTTGGAGGCAGTGAATAATCTTGGGAGGAGGCAGCTCTGGGGTTTGAAGTGTTTTTCCAAACAGCAGCAGTTTTGGAGTTGCAAGACACAATGTTTTTGAGAATTTAACTCATTAGGTCTGCAATGTGCTGGATGTGCCAGAGGACTGGGTGCAACTTTTTGTGCAATGGCCAGCAGCACAGCCTTGTCTGGAAGTGTCATGCTGGTACTGTCCTGCAGAAGAGTGTTCTGTGCAGTGGGCACAACTCAAGTTTAGCAAGGAGGGAGAGGGTTAGGCAGCAGCCTCAGGGATGTGCTGAGAACTGAAGCAGATGCAGTGCAAGACTTGGTCTCATGTCCAGTAAGCTGCAGCTGATTCTGGCTCTGGTTCCTCCTTCCATACCCCAGTGGGACAGTGTCAGCAGAGGGACCTTGCTCTGGGTGCCTTTTGCTTCAGTCTCAAGCACAGGATCTGCCCCACAGGCTTTTTTCTGCAAACTGCCTTCATATAAGCTACGTTTGTTTGTTTGCAGAGTCTCAAATATATTTTACCTGCTTTTGTGACACTCATAGCGAGGCAAAAACCCTCTTCCCAGTCTGCTGTCAGTCCTGGATCTGTAGAAGACAATTCCTTCCCATTCACTCCCAAATAATGAGGGATCCAGTATATCCTAAGGAAAAAAAAGCTTCTGTCACCCAGCTGTAGGAGGGAAAGGAAAGAGTGGACATAGAAGAGCCCTGAAATCTTCAAGCTGTTGTTGCTCCTCATTCCCAGGGTTAAGAAGCAGAGGCTGATCCGCTCCCCTTCCCCTCTGAAGACTTGGTTTTGTTTTTTTTAAGTAGTCCTGAGTCTTCCTTATCAGAGTTTCAGGCAGCAGCAGTAGGAAACCTTGCTAGGGACCAGCTTCCCCCAGCAGTCGTGGAATTATGCTGTAAATGACATAACAGCCTCTCACTCCCTGCTGCTCATGGCTGGCACAGGCGCAGCCCCAAAGCCAGCGCAGGCAGTGACCTGCACGGTGCCTCGCTGCCCTCACAAGAGCCTCCTTTCTGAGGAGACACCATCTGGCAGAGAACAGGAAAGCCCTTCAACTCCCCCTACCCTCCTGACCTCCCCCACTGAACAAAATCCCATTGGATAAGTTACTTTCTAGCAGTCTTCCTGCTCTGAAACATCTGAAGGTTCGCAGCCACATTGTTAGAGTACATCACCTCCTCTGAACCCTTCAGGAAGTCTGCACCAGAGAAGGATTCACAGTGGTGATAAGAGCATGTATCATCTTCAGAGTAAACTGCTCAGATTGCCTCTGCTGCCTGCCAGGGACTGGGCGCTGCCTCTGCCCTTTCTCAGATCATTTTGTATTTGTCGTGCCTTGGACTGGAGCAGCAAACCAGGTGCAGACCCAGCCCCTCTTTGCTAAGTGCAACAGGGTGAAAGTGTGATCTGCTCCCGGGAGATACCCATCTGGGGGGAACTTAGGGGCAATTAAAGTGTTTGTTGCAGAGATTTAATTCAGTTCTTGTCTTGCAAAAAGTAACAGGAGAGGGTTGTTAACCATCACATGGGAAATTTTGGCTTTGGCATGCAGCGCGTTTTTATCTGTCAGTCATGCTGAAAGATTGCTTTCCACGCCATGCAGAGAAGTGGCACAAACCTCTTTGTTCAGATGCTTGTGTTCCAGCAGGAATGTGGCTTTCTCAGCCCAAAAATGGGAGACTGCCTGGCATTTTTGTAGTGGGAATTGTTCATTGGTATCAGTACGGGCTGTCACATGGATAATGAACTGAATTAACCCTTTCGCCAGTGCAGATGGTCTGATCATATCGCATAGGTTGCATACCCATGTGTGCACACAAACACACAGGCAAAAAAAGAAAGTCAGAGAAAGTTACTGTCAAAAGCTGCTGCTACCTCTGTGATGGTCAGAGCTAGTCCAGAGGGTAATCACAAGCAGAAGGATGAGGTAAACTTATCAAGTAAGTTCTTTGCTACAAGAGTTTAGTCTAGCTCCTCTCCTACCGTGAGGAGGCACTTGCTACAGAATTCAGTAAGGTCAAAATGTGATGAGGAGTCTCCCGTTGCCTTTTGTAGGTGTTGCTGGACACACTTCAGAACCAGGACATGGTGAAAGACAGAAATGTTTTATCCCCACGAGCTGTTATAGTTCCTGTAGGTCCTGAGACCAACGCAAAAATTCTGTCCTGTTCCAAATGAGGCACCCTTGTTTGCTCCTGTGTCCCTGCCAGATGTCTGTGAAGGAGCTGTATTGGCCCACCTTCATCATGTGCAATTTTTGACACCTTTCCCAGGCATTTGTAGGTAGATCTTTCAGTGAGTGTGCTCCTGGCCTGGGGCTCTTATCTCAACACAAGGGCTTCACCTCAAGAAGTGGTGAAGCCAGATCCTTCTGTCCTGCCCTGGGCCCTCTGCACTTTAGTGTCTAAAGTAAGATAGGTTGGCAATAGGAGGAGCATGTCTTCAGGGCATGTGAATGCTCCCCTGGCTGCTGGGATGGGAGCGGTGACCCAGAAGGTTGCATCAAACCTGAAGCAGATCGAGACAAGCTCCTGGCTCTGGTGCCTACAAGGCCTACGTAGCAGATCTGGCCTTCAGACTGCACAGCAGCTGCTGCAGTGTGCTTGTTTCTTTAGAAGACTCTGGGAATGTTGCATTTATTTGGGCTTCCCCAGTCACCTGCTGTGCAGGCATTTCCAAAGGTGCTGTTCAGGGAACAGTAGTGGGACTGCTGTAGTTCCTTTCTCTCCCTTGCTCCCAAGGGGCTGTAGCAGGGTAGGAGACATCATTAGAGTGACAATGGAGTAGTCCATTGTGCCTTGACATCCCTATGGCTTGTTGGTGTTTGTGTGCTCCCTCTGACTGCAATGCTGGGCTCAGGAATTGTCCTGTAAACAGCCAGGGCATCACCACAAGGTCTCAAAGCCTTCAGTTGTTCTGCTTTTGTCTTTTTGTTCTGCCATTATGGAGTAACGGAACGTTTTGACCAAGGAGTCAAAAGTCCATTATGTGCCTGGCACAGTTGCTTTGCTATAATTAGTAAATTTTTTTCTAAGGCAGATTTTGGAAGCATCTGAAAAAGAATGTTTAGCAATCAGGCACAGTAAGGAGCATGAATTTAAGCAACAAATTCTTCAGTCACTGTAAATCTGTAAAGCATCTCTGGTGTACGTGGAGCTACTCCAGTCTCTGCAAGCTGCAGATATGTCCCATGCCTGGAGAAATGTTCATGTAGTCATCATTAAATAGATGAGATGTAGATAACAGTCAGATTTAACATAGGTATCAGTGAGGGCTTACCTAGAAATAGAAGCTCTTAGATCTTTACCTAAAAGTCCTCATCCTGAAATCCAGATCTTAAGCAAAAGATTTTGGTGTGTCAGAATGTTGCCCCATGTTTGACCGCTGTCTTCTGCTACTAATGAGAAGAAATCTAGAAAGATTAAGTCCTAATGCTGGCACTGGATGCCTGCTAGCGTTAGCAGAGGATGCGTGCATGTCTGAGGGCAGTTTTGCAAATGCAATTTCTTCTTCTAATTTTCTTTTTTTAATATTAAAACCACCCAAAAGCCACCATGTGAATAGAGATAGGATGAAGTAATGTTTTGCCCGGAAGTATCTTGCTTAACATTTCTCAGATGAGCAGTCTCCTATAGGAAATAAAATTTAAAGTCAACCTGTTTTTAGATGGTGACAAACTGTTGCAAGCTTTCACTTTCTATTGTGTATTGTGTGTTGATCTTGATAATGCTTTAAAACCTGTTTACTTGTGTCCTTTCTTCCAACTACTGTGTGTTTGTAGCCTTAACCCTTCATTAGCTAAACCTCTTCCATTACCTACCCTTCAATGTCACCTATTAAAAAAAAAAAAAATAGGAGTGATAACCCTATTTTTCAGCCATTGCTTTACTACTTGATATAGACCAACTACTAGGCAGAAATGACCTGATTCTGCATGACTTCCACGTGCGTAAATCTCATTGACGTCAATGGGAGTGTTACGTGCAAAAGGACTGCAGGGCATAATTAAAAAGGACCCTTTTCTATCACAATGTTGGGAAAAAAATGTGGTTTCTACTTGGGTACAATGAAAAGCTGTAAATCATTAGAAACATTCCTGTCTCCTAAGAACCTGACATACTGCTTTGCTGTTGAGGCATGCTCGGGTGAATGATGAGTAACTCACTGAGAAAAGTTCCTGAGTTGGATTAATGCTTTTTACCAAGTCTGATCATGAAACAGGTTTGACGGGCTGGAAGAAGCTTGGTGGTGTGATAGAACAAAAAGAAGTGATTTGCCTGATAGCAAGGCCCACCCAAATCTGGTTTGAACACCAGATTTGTCAATGGCTTTTTCCACTGTTAATAATGAGCAAGCATTATTTAACTGTTGGAGGCCACCGTCCAGAAACTGGGAGCAGATCCAAATCTGCTGGTGGTGAGCTGTGCTGTTGGTGCGAGCGGTGGAGAATCAGGCCTGTTCTTGACCATATTACTCAGTCTGTCACAAGTGGAAATGCATTTTACTACAACTATAACGTTATCCATGTAATTGGCAACAGCTACTGCTTTACTACCTGGACACGTAGATTGACTGCACCAAAGTGCTTCCACTCGTGCGCACATGCGTGTAGGCAGGTGTTGAAACGGAGGCAAGCATCTCTTTTTTTCCATGGCATTTGTTGCTTATGCTAACCTTCTTGGTTTTAAATAGTCGTCTACTATATTTCTCTTACCTGGTATTTTATTTTAAATGCTTGTTGCCTGCAACTGCTTTTTGTAGTATCCTGTCCAGATGATCACCTCTCCCCTTCCTTCTCCTCATGGTTTTGGTTTTTGTTTTTCCTGTGTGTCCAAGTCAGTCCTGCTGAAAAGCTCCTTTAACATTCCTCGTCCTTCTGGATTCCGCCCCTTCTCCTGGTGCATTTACTAACTGCTTACCTAGTGAAGCTGTGGTTTCACCTACTACTTCTACTGTGGTTTAGCTGCTCCTCTTTCTTGTCTCGCTAAGTTGATACAGTTGCAGGTGATTTGCAGCCAAGACCCCCTATTATTTATTGCATGCTTGATCTACATCTGGGCCCCTATTTTTACTCCACTTGTCTTTAATGACTCCCTTATCCACAGGCCCTGCCGCCTGGTGCACTTCAACCTTTACCAAAGAGGCCAGCACTTGAAAAAAACAATGGTGCCACCACAGTCTTTAACCCAAGCGTTTTCCACTACCAACAGGCTCTAGCCAACATGCAGTTGCAACAGCCTACATTCATCCCTACAGGTAAGTGTCTCCTTGCTTTCCCCAGCAGCATAGTTGTCTTTTTTACAACCTAGGCATTGAGCTAATGAGCAGATTTGTAAGAGTCCTTAGCAAAAGAGTTATCAGTGTGTAGTTTCATGTTAAAAATGAAAAGTTAACGTTTCTTTTTTGACTTTTTTTTCCTTCACCTACTACAATTCAGAGCTTTCCACTTGTGAAGCTCTTTTCTCAGCCTTTTTTCATTTGGTTTGGGTTTTTTTTAAGCAAACTAAGAAAAATATCTGCATGTTTCTTGAATTCATACTTTCTGTTTCTCCTCCTTACGGTTTAACTGGTTAATCCCAAATTAATTCTTTGACTCTTGCGTAGCTCTCTTATGGACTCATGTTAAACTGTCTTGTGGACCTCTGTGCCTGCTCACTCAAAGCTGCAGGTATCTTTCTGATCTTGTATCTCAGTGACCTACATACTTCAGCAGCCATGATGTTTGTAGAGGGAACAGTTCATCTTTAGTAAATACAAATTACATAATCCTCTTTAAAGGCATATATTTCCCTCTTGCTTGTCTTTTGACCAATACGATAGCCTAAGCTTTTTAAAAGCAATTTCACTCCCAGCTTTTATTGTACCTTTAAGGTCTCAGAGTAAAATTGAAAGATGCAGTTTAGTACTTCGTATAGGACTCAAAATATTAACATGGCAGATGTGACTGCTGACTAGCCAATTAACCTCTATTCATTGCAGCCAAGTGCAAAACAAAACCTGCTTAGAGTAGTAAGTATAACAAGTGGCCAAATTAGGAATATTCCAGGGTTGATAGCTCGTTTTTTAGTATCATTATTATAATTTCAGAGCATCATAAGAAAATGAATGCCCAATGCTTTTAATGTTCAATGCTGTATTCACTTGCCAGATTATATTTACAAAAATACAAAGTGTTTCTCTGGGCTGGCTTCTCAAGATGAACATGCAGTGGAGCTGGACCTTTGCCTTGTTCCTTGGGGTCAGGGGAAAAGCTTTAGAGACAGTCCTGTACTGAGACCAAACTGTCTCAGGAGTGAGTGTGGGTCCAGAGAGCAGGGACCTAAATCCTGTGTTCATGTGGCCTTTGTTATGAGAGCACTTGGAGACACTCAAGAACTCAGCAGGTGCCAAGATGTTCTTCCAGGGAAGTGGAGTCTTGTATGGAGAGATGAAGGGAGGGACTTGAGCAGTAGCCTCCCGCCTTGTGCTCTGCAAAGTGCTCTTGGAGGGGATGGGTTGAACCAACCTTACCACAACTCTGTTAAGTGCCAAGTGAAATACTTGCTCAGGAAACATTGACACCTTTGAGGATGCCAAGTCCCCCAGCTGGCTACGCGCTCCTCATCCTGAAGGTCGCAGTTTGCCAAAGTTGACATAAGGACGCGCATTTCTGATGCGAGCACCATAAATTAGCTTTTACCCAGCACTCCGCTGTGCTGTTGTGCCCTGTCTCATGGCAATGAAATTATGTGCAGGGCTGATGCATAACAGGTCCATTTGCTGGCACCTGCTCTCCTCTGAGGACATTAATGCTGGGCAGAGCAGCAAATTTCCAGTCAGAGGATGGATCTCTGATGTATTTATTTTACTCATCCCTGTGTTCCCTTGTGCACCAGGCTGCATATCTGGTCTCAGCCTTTGCAGCGCGCTGGAAAGCAAAGCAGAGAAGTGGCATATAGCAGCTCACACCATGGGGAGGGGAAGAAAGCTCTTGGTTTTCTTAGTTTCTCCTGTTTGGTTATTGAGAGATCGGCATCGTGAGTTGTCATGACAGGGGAAAGTCAAGGTGCCTGCTGAAAATCGCATCAACACTACTTTTATTTCAAGTCCAGAAAAATCTGCCTCTTTCAGCTTTAACTAGAGACTTTGAATCCCAGCCCCTGCTTGCAGGAGTAAATTGCTTTTGGAAAGTCAGTTTTAACATGAGTGTGATGTTCCTCTAAGGGCAGTTTGTTTTCTGCTGACATGATCAGAAAGAAACACACCTGATAACAAAAAAAAAAAACCCAAACAACCCCATTTCTAGGATAGATCATATAATTTAATACCAAAGTGAGAGAAGAAATATATTCTCTACTACCCAAGAATTCAAGAATTAATTTGGTTTGCTATGATCTCTTAAAACTGAGTTTAAACTATTTATGTAGCAATATGCAGAATCTATTTGCATGTGCTTAAATACTGAATGCTGCAAAGAGAATACCTGCTTTTTAGTTAAAGTGATTTCTAACACTGAAGCTTCACTAATGAAATATCCCTTTTGTTCATCTTTCCACGCTTCAATGCATGGTGTGCAGGGTCAGTTCTGTGCATGACACCCACTGCAAGCGTTGGTAGGTTTTTCTACACAAACTTCTCAACTTTTCCTAATCTGAAAGAGACAGCAAGTTAGTATGCATCAGTGAGAACCTGGGTGGCTGAGTGGTGTGACTGTCTATCCACTGTCTTTTTTGAAGCTTAAATGGTTGTATCCCTTTTAATTTCTGTGCAGTGCAGTGTTTCATGTGACTAATAAAAGAATCCAAGGTGATGTGTCCCAACCCTCTTTAGTTCTGCTGCAGAAACAAAAATTTGTCACTTAAATGTCTTTACAACCCGTTTAAGTCATCCAACGAAAGGAAATAGCAAAGGGAGGATCCTGTTGGTTTGGTTTTTTTTGTATCAGGCATCAGGTGGATTAGAGTTTGGATTTTTGGTTGTCCAGAAGGACATTTTAGGAGACTGGTTTAATAAAGGTGCTAAGGAGGACCACATCTGGGGTCAGCCCCTCTGCCAGAGCAGGATGCTGCTTGTACAGCGAGAGAAGTAGAGCTTAGACTGTGGACTGGCTGAAGATTCATCTCTAGTGAAGTGTCAGCTGTGCAGGTACAAGGGACTATAGGGAAGTGCCACTATGGTGCACGTGGGATGCAGTGAGGTGGCAGGGCTGAGTACATGCTTGTTGCTGCTGCAGGGATACAGTATGTTCAGGCTCAGCATCTGGGTCTTACTGGGAACCTGTGCAAGTCTTTGAGGGACTTTCCCCTCTGTCTACAGCTGCTGGGCACAGCAGGGTGGGTGAAAGCTGAGCTTTCATCCTCCAACCAAGGTTATACAAGACTACCAGCATCCAGATGTGTGCCTGCTTCAGCCAGAGGGAGAGAGGCAGGGGCAGGAGCCCTGGGGAGGATGCAAGGCTTCTGAGGAGCAGGTCTGAAAGCTTTAGCAGGAATGGCTAAGCACTCTGCTCTCGAACCTCCCCATCCTATAGCACAGGGAGGGCACACCGCTTGCATGATGGGGAGCTGAGGCCTTCAAACACACCTCTGCCTGTAGGAAACCCCAACCCACATGCTCCAGTGTCCTGTGACTGGAGTGCGTCCAGTCCACAGGCACGCGCGCTCCCCACAGGGGCCGGCCACGTCCAGTGGGCTGGAGGGGAACGCAGGTCTGCTTCCCTGCCCTCCTGACAGCTCCCTGGCCTCGCAAATCTCCCCTGGGCATGGGGGATGCCCGTGTGTGCTCTGGAGCGCCCTCTCCAGCACTATGCTCAGCTTCAGGAGGCTGCTGAGCTCCCTGCTGCTGTGTTGTCCTTTTGGATGCTCTTTCTGCAAGTTGTAGCTGTTCAAACGCATTTGTGTATTTTTCCCTCTCGGCCCCCTTCCCTCTCCATTCCCCCCCACCCCGCAAGAGGGGAGTTTTGCCAAATCCTCTAGAATCAGAGTGGAAAGAAAGCACACTGAATTTGTACAGAAGAGCTCGGGCTGCCAGCTCCTCGTTTGCCATGCCTCCAGCTCTGTCCCATGCTGAAACATTGTCCCCACTAGAGTGAGGCAAGAAAATCCAGTGAAAGGGCTGCGGCAGCCACTCCAAAGTGCATCATGTACCTCTGGTTGCTGGCGGGGATGGGGTGGGGAGGGAAGGGGACAAGCTTTCCCAGGCGGACGGGAGGGTGCGCTTGCCAAAATGTCCCCACCCAAAGGAACGTGCACTGGCTGCGTCTAACTCCCCACGGGTGCGAGCTGATGTGGGCTTTTGCTAGCACACCCACCCTCTCCCCCCTCTGGAAATTTGGCCCTCGGAGTCTAATACATCATTGTTCTGCTTATAAATGTACTAAGTGTTGAGAATGTTTTGGTTTTTTCCTTAATTATAATTGTAATTGGCTTTTCCCCTTCTCTCTTGTTTATTTTTTTCCCAACGCTGTCTTGCTTTGCACTGTGATTGCATGCTGCGCCCCGATGTGTCCTTCATGATGATGTCACATGGCTTGTTGCTGTGATTCCTGCCACGCCCCCAAATCCACCACATGTTGCCATGGTTACATTAAAAAAAAAAAAAAAAAAAAAAATATATATATACGCTCCACCCTCCCGTATGTCGCTTCCATGGTTCCCTTCCGAAAGTGCCCATGATGCACGGTGCTACGCCCACCACTGTGTCTGCAGCAACAACTCCTGCCACCAGCGTCCCCTTCGCTGCAACAGCTACCGCCAATCAGGTTTGGCCCTTTCAATGGCTTTCTTTCATGTGTTCAGATCTCGAGGACCGGGCGAGGGCCGGATCCTGCGCGGGGCCGAGCGCCTTCCTGACCGACTCAGCTCGGCGCAGGCTCGGGCACAGAGGCAGCGTGTGTGCGTGTGTGTGTGTTTGTGTGCATGTGTGCACGTGCGTGTGTGTGTGTGTGTTTGGGTGTATGTGTGCGTGCGTGGGTATGTATGTCCAGGGAATGCAGAGGGGACACCGGCCAGTGGCCAGCCTGGCTGGAGCGTAGGGATGGGCGATTGGCAGGGGTGCAGGTGCTTCTCCAAAAACATCACCTCCCCCAGCTCCTGAAAAACCGGGCTGTAAAACTCCCGGCCATGCTGTCGCACAAGACCTGCAGCACTTCTGCTTTCAGTCTCAAGCAGAAATACCACCTTGAGCATCCTTCCCCGTGGTATTTTGGCATGTCCTCCCTGGGCTGGAAAGTGGAAGTGAAAACACAAAGTGGCCTCCTCCCACCACAAGATTGAACTGTAAAAACAACCAAAAAAATTAAACCCAACCAAAACCCAAAAAACTGGGGGCAAGGCTATGAAGTCTGAAGCTTATTTACACCAGTAACATCACCCATCCCTACAGAAATGACTGGATGTGCAGTACGTGCTGTTGTAGCACTGCCATAAGTGTACAGGATTCCATGCATGTCTGCCAAGCCATAATTCTCTCCAAAACTTTCCTCTGAAGATACTGAGTTGTGATGGCTGCTTCTGCACCAGTCCTGAACTGTATATGCACAACCTGTCCTAGTGATGCTTCCTGGTGATTTGGTGTGCCACAACTTTTCCCGATTAGACCAGAGACATTTCAAACACTTTATTTTTCCCCCCAATACAAATTTTAGCATTTTTATTTTGTGAAGCTCTCAGGTTTAAAGCTATTGCAGAGTAAATGGGGTGTCATTTTGTTCTGTAGGAGGCTGTTAGCAATGCTGAATGTTAGTCGTATCTCGGGGCATCCTCTAATCTTTTGCTAGCGCAAGGTCACGAGGCTTTTGGTAGAAGTTTTGCCTGCGTAAGTCCTAGGCAGTGTTTTACTGCTCCTAGTAGGGATTGCTAGTCTTTTTCTGTGCTTTGTTGTTCTTTTCAGGTAGAGCAGGTCTTACTTATACTCAGATGGTAATGAGAAGAAAGCAGAAATTCCTGTGCAGTGTTGCTTTGTGGCTGTATGAGTCCTGTTTCAGCCAGATAGTTTCAGGGCATTTCTGTCTTACTTGTAGTCTATGGAGTTAAAATGCCAGTAGAATCACCATATACTCCACAAGGCATCAGTAGTGATGTAGCTATGTTGTACTTAATGTGTGGCAAAATAAAAACATCTTGGGAATGGATCCTGTTATAAGACACCGGTGTACTTACAAACCTAATACTGAAGACAAAATGAGCAGCCTGACCTCAAGACAATGTTTTAATGTGTTGTGTTCTTTGTTCTTTTTGCTGTAGATATCCCAGTTATCAGTAGATGAACTGAGTAGCAGCATGTTTGTTTCACAGATGTAGAAGTTCCCGATAGAACAGTAAGTTCCTTCTTGGTATTTCTCTTTACGGTGGATCGCTCTGTACAAGGGCACTGCCTCCCCGGAACGGGGAGCTGGCTCGAGCAGAGGGATCGAGCTTGCGGGATCCCAGTGGCTTTGTGCTCTGCCAGCTCAGCAGAAAGTCAGCAGCTGTGGCACAGCTACAGACCAGCCCCGTGGTTTATAACAAGCAATATTTCCTTGTGTCTAAAGTACCTGTTCCATGGTGCTCACAGCCTCCCTCCTTGCATCCCCCTGAGTCTGAGGACTGTGTTTACAGGTTACTCTTGCTCTGCACGGCTCCCAGCTGCCTGCAGGTGCCCCAGGGATTTGTGCTATTGATGGCAAAGACTTCTCTGGTAATGAGTTAGCTGAAAAGGTGTAACTTCTCCTTTGCTGTTTGTGGCATATTTCCTTTCCTGGGGGGTCATCATCACCTGCTCTGCATCTGCAAGGCTGACTTGGTTTGAGTAGAGGTCCGCTCTTCAGCTGCACTGGGTGCCTGGCTCATGGTGGGTTACTTCAGAGGTCCTCGTATATATTTAACAGCAGGATGAATGCCACAGGCATTCACCCTACCTGCAGATCCTGGGCTTCCTAGACTGCTAGTTTTCACAGAGTAGAAATGATGGAGAAGTTTTTCCTTTTCTTTGACTTACAGAGTATTATTTCACAGCCATAGCAGCAGTGTCATTTTTCCATAGCTTTTCTTTGTGAGTGTTTGCTGATGTTCCTGAGAGAAAATCCCTTGAGGGTTTCAGTTCATCGCTGTATTTTGTTACCCAAGAGAATAAAGAGCAGTTCAGCCAATTCAACAAGAGGTCCCCGGATTTTCCCAGTACAGGCCACTTAGTATACTCAGACATGCAACCCACTTCTTTTTCTTAGGTCACATATTACAGGCAAGTACTGAAATGCTGGAAATTAATTTGGCAAGCAATTCTCTAATTATATCTTTAGCAAACGACAGAAATTGCTCATCCTGGTGGTGGCCCTTATTTCTGCTGACCTTAATAAAAGCACCATATGTATAAATGACTCGGTAACTGTGGCCATGGACCCCTGTTCATGTAGGGGTGAGCACCAAGCTATCTCCATTAGTGAAAATGTTTTGTGTTACACAGTGTACTGCTCTCTCAAAGAACAGACAGACAGACATGACACCCGACACACTAACCCATTTCCATAACACGTGCAAAACAGCTTGTTCCACCGAACAAGGAGAAAGTTTGTCTTGGAAGAGCTTCATTCTTGAACTCATTGAGATTATTTTCAGAACTTATTTCAGAAAACTTTTTTTCTCAATTCTTTTCACCTTTATGTGTGTGTGTCCTTAAGTTCAGACTATGAAGACGTGGTGATTTCAGACTAGGCGAGGAATGCCCATGGGATATATTTCTTTAGTAAGTAGGGAGCACGCCACAGTCTGTCAAACAAAGCATCAGCTGTTCTGTTGAGGACCATGAAAACTGTTTGCTTGAAAGAAGTAGAGTCAATGTATTGAATTTGATGGGATTTCTTGGGCATCAGGCTACTGGGCATGGAGAGGGTCTGAGTCAGACAAGGAGCCTGTTCTTCACGAGGGCAGCATGAGAATGTGCGTGAGCCACCGCTCTGCCAGAAGCACTTGTCCTCTTTAACACCTTACTGCTGCGGGATGTAAGCCACCTTTGGAGGCTGGTAGAAAAGGGGTATGTCCCCCAGCATCCCCAGTGCTCACAGACCCACCAGCAAGCCATGCAGCAGCGTGTGTGTTTTCATCCCATTGCCGGGTTGTTAACCTCCCGTGTCCGTACATAAACTAAACGTGAACAAATCTCTCAAGGACACATTATTTTGCGTTGCCACCCGAGTATGTGAAATTATACATGTACTCAATGTTTTACCAGCCAGGGACCTTGGTTGGCACTTTGCACTGCTGAGGAGCAATTCCTGCAGCTGCCCTGAGTGGGAGTTGGGTAATTGAAACACTTGCTGCTCTGGCAGATGTTTTTCTTTTCCTCTATGGTTGGTGAGGTCTTGGTAGCCAGACTGGCTAGCCTAACTGTGCAGGAGACAAGTGTTGGGTCTTTCAGGGGAGGATTTTCACGACTACATCCCAAGAGAGTTGATTTGCTCCCAGAAGAGAGTCTCCTGAGCACAGGGTTTCTGTGTCTGTGTTATGTCTCTGGGCCCTATCTGCCCTTGGCTTGTGGCTCCTTAGGATCATATTTTGATGTGACTATCTATGGCTCTCTCTGAAGGAAACGGGAGCTAGCAGGGATCAGGGATTCCTTTGGCCCTCTGCTCATTCACTCTACCTGCCGTTCTGCCCAAAAATAAGGCTATTATTCACCTACCTCCCTCTTTCACTAATCGTCTTGTCAGCGTGTGTGAAGCATGCTGGAAATGGAAAGCCCTAAGTGCAGATTAAAGAGGATGCCAAGTGTGTTATTAGCAATTTCTCCCTACGTCAGAAAATTAAGAGAATAAAATGTTTTCCCTCTGCAACATGCTAATGGCGACCTCTTGGGCAATGCAGTGAAGATGTAAACGTATCTTATTAGAATTACTTCTATTAAAATATAGATTTATCTCTTTCTGACTCCTCACTCTTTCTTTGTTGTTTTTTTTTCTTTCCCCTGCAGCAGACCATGTTGAAATTCTGAACAGTAAAATTATGGAGCACCAGGACTTCTTGGTGGGAAGCTGCGCATGGCCTTTCTGTATATACCCCCTCTTCCCTCTATCGTTCTCTACCACCTCTACAGTAAGCCTGTTGCAGCCTACATGTTAACCAAAAACTGATCAATGGGAATGTCAAAAAAAAAAAAAAAAAGCACTATAGAAACAATTAACAAACAGCGCTCTGTTATATGAGATATACAAGTAGAAAATTATAATAGACTTTTATAACACATTACTTTAACACACTTAATCATTTTATGACTACCATCCTGATAAGTGCATCTGCACAGCGGACTGTTGGTTTACTGTATACTATCGATGGATAAATGTTTGTCTTGTTTTTAAAGTGTTATCTTACTGTTTTGTTTACATCATAGTCTATTGATTTGTTTTAAAGTGTACATCATTATCAAGTATACTCAATACCATTTTTTCATTATTGTTATGTCTTAAGTTTTCATATACTGTAGGTTTTATGGGGTTTAGTTTGTTTTTTACTAAAAATGTTATTGTGGGAAACAGGAATTATGTGCTTGAAAAACACGACACAGGAATGTTTTGCCCTTTGCTGGATTTTGCTGTTAATGTCAGCTAAATTTGCTTGTGTTAAATGCTCCTTTTATCATTTAAAGTTTGCCTTCAGATAGAGTCTCCAAATTCCTAGTACAAGTGATATGAAAGGATAGCTGTCATTTTAGTCCAGTTCAGGGTATTTCCTCCAATACAATGAGCTGGTTCTGGAAACTTTTGGAAAAAACAAAAACCACAAAAGCCCAGGCTCAGTAAGGGGACAGGAACAATTTGCTCAGATGGTGGTAAGCATCAAGAGATTTCTGCAGTTCTGTTGTCCATTGAAGTGCATTCTCAGCTGCAAACGGCGCACAATCTCTCTTGCTGTTCTCATGGTGCAGTCAAAACAAACAAATGAAATAGGTGGTGAAGTGAGACAGCTTCAGTTGGGCAAAGACTCATTGTCTTGGAGACAAGCAAATGCCAACCGTTAGCTGGTGACCATGACTTAGCCCAAGCTGGGGAATACTGTGCCCAGGGTCTTGTCTTCATGCTGAAACTTTTTGGCCTCAAATCTTACCTCGCTTTTCTTGAAATTTTGTCAGCGTGCACCGATTATTTAATTGCCATTTTCCATAAGTGGGTGATTTTTTTTTTTTTCCCCCCTGTGATTCCCTGGCCCTTTAAAGCAAACACAACAGTAACAAAGCAGGAAAAAGCTCAGCACAAGCTTTTGACTGTAGATAAACATTCGGCTTAATGGAGCTCCTGTAGGTCAGTGGATTTATTTTGGCACTTTCTACTTGATCAAGAGCAATGTTTGCTGCACAACAAGGGCTAGTTCTCAATACCTCCTTTTCATATGCATGAATAAAACAATTTCCAGCCCATGCACCCTGAACAGCCCAGCCTGTTGTTACTCAGTGTTGCTGAACAACCTGGCTGCAGAATGCATTTTGGTTGAGGATACAGCCAAAGTCATTCCTGACATAGCACTACAGTATCATTGGCATTATGGAAAAAGTGGATTTGCTGCTGTAAATCCACAAACTCCATACAAGGAGAAAGAGAATTGAAACCAAGCAAGAGGCTAGCTCCCAGTGTCCAGAGGGCCGGCCACCCCAAGCTCAATGGTTCTGTAGGATGCCAAATTCTGACTACCAGGTTTTCTTCTCTTTTTCAAGTCCCTTGGCCTTGGAAGTAGAGACTTTCCTTGTCCCCTCTCCTCCAGTGTGAGCATAGATAGTTTACTAGATGTGTATCTCCATGGACCATAAGTGATGAAGGGGCATCTAGGGCACAGCCCATGTGTCTCAGAGCAGGCTCTGACCATCTCTCCATGGAGACTCATTCATAGCAAAAAACCTTTGAAGAGCCCAGCTCAAAAAGACCTTCAGCCAGAAGAAACCTCTCCATACATTTCAGCAGGCTTTGAACCAAACCCTGAGAGAGGGGAAGGAACATCCTTCTCCAAGCCCATCCCTTGTGTGTAGGTGTTCCCCAGCCATCAGCGTTCACAAGCAGCAGCGTTGCCTGGAATCATTGACTTTCATTTCTGTTGGTGACCACATACCTGTTCTTTTCACCACTGAGTTTCTGTTTCCCAAAACCATAACATTGTTAGTGGAAAAAGTGGATTTCAGTACTTCCTGTTTGAAATTATTTGTGTATCAAAAATGGGTTTTGCACAACCTGTGCCAGTGCCTCAACAAAGAACAGAGCTGATCTTAAGCCAGAAAGGATGCATTCAAGCTTGTATGGCTTTATGAGTTCAAGGAGGTTGGAATTTTTTCAGTGCTAAATGGATTTTTGTATATCTTGACACTTTGATGTAACCTCCTATTTTATTTATCGACTTAAACATCTGGCATAGATGTGCATAGAATGTAAACCTAGAATACAGCTGTTTTCATGTCACATTTAAAGCACTGAAAAAAAAAAAGCATTTAAGGATTATTTTTTATTAAAGAGGTCCAATGAGGGATGTTCAGGGTAGTTATATTAGGTGCCACAACAGTTTTTATATTGCTGGCAAATTTAGAGTTAATTTGTAAATGAGTTTAAGGAAAGAAAAGCTTGAAGCACTAAACTTCACCAAATTCAAAACAATCTCGGCAAAAATGCCATTTTGAGGTAGCACTATTTAAACTAGTTGTGCAATGACTTGCTCTAATTTTCTTTGTTCAAGAAAGAAAAGAAGAAAAAAAACCAGTCGCCAGACTATAAATTTCCTAAATAGACTATTACAAAGTCACCAAGCTAGTTAGTGACTCTAAACAAATGTCATAAAAGCATGAATATCATCCTTTATTTGACAAGAGATGTATGTAAGTTTGTTTAAATCGATATAATTTTAGTGACATTTTTATAAGCTTCCCACTTTCCATGAACCTATATTTTTTATTTATCCAAAGTTATTTCTCTTTGTCCATTTCTCTCAGCCTTATGCAAACAATATGCAAGAAATGCTGAAACTTGGATAAAACGGGTCATGCAGAGGGAAAATGAAAGCTGAGATTGATCATTTTCACGAAAAAAAGGTTGTTAGTAGTTTCAATAAAAAGTACTACTACTAAACTGTAACATAAGCAGACAATAAAAGAGGGATTTAAAATAAAATGGATTCATAAAACTATTAAGATTATTTTTGTTAAATGCAGTGTTTTTAGTAATTTGAACATGATTTCACAATCAGCCGTGTTTTTTGGTTGGAAATTTCTAGCTGATGATTTTTGACTGTGTATTTTTGCATGGCGATGTTCTAGAAGGCGTTGCCTCCCTGGCCAGCCCCCTTCCCTGGCGCTCCAAAGCCCCTTCCCCCCTCAGCCCCACTGCTGCCTGGGGTGTTCCCCCAGGGCTGTGCCTCCAGGTGCCCACCGCGGGGCCACCCGGTTCGCTGGGGGACGTGCCGCCGGAGCGGGGCCAGCACTGTGGAGGCGGATGGAGATGGGTACCTGGGCCGTGGATGCAGGTGGCCAGAGGAGGAGACGCGTGCGCCTGGCCAGATGTCCTCTCCTGCACCTCGCGGGCTGCCGGCCGGCGCGGTAGGGTAGCTCTAGGACACAAGGTACACAACGATTGAGAAACTGGAGTCCTCGTTTTGTTTATCCCTTGTACATTTCACAGCTATGAGAAATTGAAAAAGGTGAAATTTATGAGGAAAATCTAATTTCCCATTCCTGTTGAATGGATTTAGTTTGATATTGACCTGATTTTACCATGTGCCTGTTGAAGGCCTTAGAGTATATACTGTATGTTAAAGACTGTAAAAACTTTAAAAAAAATAACATAGTTGATAGCCTAATCCAAATGTAAATAGAGCTACAACACATTGTTACTAGGCTACAACGCATTAATTCATGTCATATATTTTCATTTCTCTACCGTTAGTTTTTAAGGTTTTCATTATTGCTTTTTTTGATATCTTTAGTAACTAATGAATTTAATTTTGAAGGAGAGTTAGAGAAAGTTTAAAATTTTTAATACATGTATTCAGCCCATTTAGTTATATTCTAAACCAACACTGAAGCATGGTAAGGTATAGAATACAGTCCATAACTAGTTTGTATAGTTTACAGTTTAAGAACAAAATTAACTTTGTATGTAACTCCTACAATGATAGATTCATTGTTAACTAATTATATTAAGTTGTTGTTGCTATGGCAACAAAACTACAACATGGCTACCTTTGTATACATTATTTGTGAAATTTTCACATGTAAATTAAAAGTGATGTGTAACAGTATGAGCTTGTTAAAGGTACAGTTCGATACTGTCAGATAAAGATATGATTGAATATTTTTAAAATCCCAAAGTCCCATGTGAACGCTGAATTTGTGTCTTTAAGGTCACTTTTTCAGTCAAGAAGTTTACAACACATGGATTTAGAGTCAGGTTTTATAGCTTGTAGAAATTGTTGTGTGGCAAGGGTTATTCCACAGTATTTTCACTTCGAAAACACAGCAGCCTGTATTTACAGAGCAGTGACCGGTCTTGTGTTCATTTCACGTTCATCCACACGCTGGGAATTCAGAATTAATCCGTTTCAGTACTGTAGCTCTGCCTGCAATTTTCCTTTCTCCAGAAACTGAGCACTCACGCCATTACATTACAATCAGGGCTAAAGAATTAAGCATATAACTATTTTAATACTAATTTATATTAGCAAAAACTGTACATAAGAAAAAAAAATATTGTGGAATGACCCCGTAACAGTGTTGAAGATACAAATATGCTGCAGTTAAACTGATTCAGTTAGTGTACGAATGTGTGAGACACACCTTTTTTGCACTTATGTACATAGTCCACGAAAGAAATCCTTGGAACTTATTTTGAATATAAAAAGTCTGTAATAATACAGGAAAAGTTTGTAAAAGAGATAGGTATTACTAAGGCTTTGAAAAGGAGGAGTTTTTTGCTATAAAACTTATCTGAAAGCATGATGTTGCTTTGCTGTTGTAAAAGCTTTGTAGTTTGCCATAGCTTATTATACAGCAGACTGATAACAGGTCAGCTCCAACCTGCAGCACAGAGAAATGGGAAAACAGTGCTTAATTAATTAGTAAGGTCACTAGCAAAGATTTGAATTACTTTTTTTTTTTTCTTTTTTAATCAGCCTACTTTTTCAAACACACCCTAGGTCATGATTCTGATAGGTTGTGTTCTTGGTGAATCCTATTAGGGCTGATAGGTCCATGGTGGCATACACACATTTTTCCCAGCACCTAATCCTATTTCTGGCTGGAAGTGTTTGTTAGAGGTGACTCCTTGCAGCCAGTGTTTTAAATCCCACAGAGAGCTTATAATGTTGCAACTTACTGACTGGTTTTTTTAACCCTTTTGGGTCAAGGTAATGAAATGGAAGGAACTGAGGAGCAGTGGGTGGTTTTGGATTGTCTTGGGCCAGTTTCCTCTGCTATTTGACATCCGTGGTGTTCATCTGAGAGAGCCACATGTCAGTGCTTCCTGCTCAGGTGGCACTGCCAGATGAATGTTGGGGCAGGGAGGTGGAGGCTGATCATGGCAATGTGGCCAGCAGTAAGTCAAGCACTAGGAGCAGAACCAGCAGCTAGTGGCACGCAGTGTCACGGTCTCCCTTTCCTGCCTGTCCCAGGGCTGGGGGCTGAGGTGTCACTATCAGGTGCAAGACCTGCTCTTTGGCCACTGCCGCTGGCATCTCGGAGGTTTCCAACTCCCCGCGATGCCAGCGAGTGCCCAGCCAGCCTGCCTTGCGCCATGGGGGCTGAGTGGGTGGTTTGCTGAATCAGGGCCACAACCCTGGGTGGCCCCAGGGTCTTTAAAATAGGGGGGAAATCAGTTGTTACTTCTCTTCCTGGGTATTATAATAACCGAGATTTTAATAAAAAATAATCATCTAATTCTAGCCACCATGCTATTAAGGCTTTCCTTTGCCATAATCAGCTTCTATAATCAAGCTATTTCTCATTTCTAGGATCTTGAGAGAAAAGTATTTTGCACTATGTGAAATGAACTGTAGCTGGTCAAACTTCTTTTTCCTGGGTTATGAGCACGATCATGACAACACTGCTAAAATCTTTGCTAGTGATCTTTACTGACATCCAGTGTCATCAAAAATAACTCTATATGCCTCTCAAATGAGATATTTAAACATGCAAAAATAACACAACTATTAAATAAAATGAAGTTATTTTTCCAAACACACAACAGAGAGAATTACCTGACACCGAATTACAAGGTTCCAGTTCTTTATTACTGTACACAGATGCTACTTGATAGTGGTGGAAGCCAAATGATTTTGTTGCCATGGCTTTTGTATCCTAGCAGATGAGGGGATGATAAGACCATTCTTAGATTGGATTATGGGATTTTTTTTTTTCTTTCCAATTAGCTTTGTTTTAATTATTTTTTTATTTTAAATCATGAAAATGAACCAAGACTCCCCACGCTCTTTATTATTTCACCTGACAACAGATCACTATTTTTTTTATAGAGAGTTGTATTTTAGGCAATCACTAAAATCAAAGAGAGAATGTTCTCCTAAATTGTCAATTTTAATTTAAATATATGAAAACATTTATACTGTACTGTGTAAAGTAGATCTTTGAAGCACATTCTTCTTTTCATAGGCATTTCTGATAAAGTAAGGGAAACATTAGATATCAATTTAATGGTATAGTTTAGAAAAATATATACAAATGATTACAGTTAGCCCTGTGAAATTGTAAGAAATTAAAATATTATTGGATCCAGACAGGCATAGGCTAATGCAATATTTCAGTTCCATAACACGATAGTTCATTCCCTCAACTGCTACCAACAGGGTGTACGCTTTGAATTTATTTTTCTTTTTGCCACGTTATATTGCTGTAGTGCTTGTACGTGCTTTAGAAATGTGCATAATGCTACTCATTTTAGTATGTTACTTCTATATTGTTATTGTTTATTTTTTGATCTTTTAATAAAGTGTATAAAATTCTTGGTTATGTTTTTTATGGATCCATATCTACACATTAATAGGAGTTTACTTTAAAAACTTTCCAAGTTCCAGTTTATTAGTCCCAAACTTCAAAGGTTCTGATGTAAAAATAGTAACTAATGAATTTGATTCAATGTTATATCTAAATTGTAGAACAACAGAATAAATTTCTTTCCAGAAAATACCTTCAGTATTTTGAATTCTGTAGCCAGTGCCTCCTTTTTATCGGATGCATTCGGCCTCTCATATTAAAGTTACTAACACAAGAAAGACATTTGTATTTTAGAAAAATAAAAAGTAAAACTTTCCAGATGCTGCCTTTTGGTTTCTCTTGTGCCTTAGACCTTCTGAGACACATGTGATGTGGTGTGCTTGGTTTGTATTTTTCCATGCTTCCTTTCTGACCCTGTCTGTGATGTGATTAGAAAGGAGATCAGAGCTGTGCATTTGAAGATAACCATGAAGAATAAATTGACTATCATTCAAAGGCCTGCAGCTTTTGTAGCACAGTGATGTGTGTGTTAATTTTTCTCTTTCAGCATTTGTGTCAGATACCATTTTGAACGTCCCAGTGCAGTAAGACACCAGTGAGCTCCCTTTGGCAGCAGCCTGGATTCCCCAGCCCTCCTCTGGGCACTCAGCTCCTCCCTGGGCTGCACTGTCAGACCTGGGGCTGCCTCTCGCCGCAGCCCTGGCTAAGCTTGTCTAGACTTCTGCAAGAGAAATTGCTCCTTGCTGAGTCTGGCCCTTCTGTAACATTGCATAGATTTAGAGGTAAGAAAATTGCTCAGCAGTGTTGCCGCCTTTGTCGCCAGCTGCGTGTCAAGAGTATTGCCATAAAAGGCGACTTTTACACCTAAATTGGCTTGAGATTGCCACTCACTCCCTCAAAGCTTTAGCTTTTACTGGCCGCCTTCAACACATGTTGGGTCCAGCTGGAGACATGGGGGAGAGTGGCCATTCTGGGCTGCAGCATTGCTCCTGTCATGGGCAGCAGAAGACACCATCAGGAAGCCCCTGAAGATGTGAGTAACTTAACTCCACTAACATCTGAGCAGGGTTCTGGCCTTGGCACCCAGGCTGCTGCAACACGGGCCACCAGGTAATGGGTGAGCCCAGATGGTGCAATAAGAAGGGTTTAATGCAGATGAGGGAGGGGAGAGCAGCATGGGAGGGATCTTTGGCTGTTTCACCAAAGGGATTTGAGAATCTCACTTGGGGAAAATTAGGAGTTTGAAAATGAGTATTTGAGGGGATGCAGGTCCACTGGAGCTGCCTGGGGGCAGGAGCGGTGCAGGGAGGAGGCCCATGCAGGAGGCTGTGCAGACACTGTTCCTCCCCATCACCCTCAGTAGGACAGGCTGTTGACTTTGAGAAAAGACAAACTGAGCCCAGGACAAATTATATAACTGTTTCTTTTTCGTCAACCTGTTTCCCTGACTTCTCCTTGCAGACTAATTGACTCAGTTAGTGTGTCAAGGCCACTTGCAGCTTTTTCTATAAATGACTGCTGCCTTGTCTGATGGCACAATTAAATGTCTGAATTGTTTCTGAAAAAAAAAAAAGTGGGGAGTGGAGAGGGGGCACCGAAACTTTTCTAAGCAGTGGATGTTGTGGAAGGATGGGTTCCTTCCTGAATGGTTGCTCATGAGTTTTTATTGACAGCCTTCCTCTGGTTTTGCTTTCTCTGTGGGAAGGGGATGGGGGCTTGCAAGGGATGCTTTCTTCTGAGCTGTGGGAAGGGCTGAGCCTCACCTGCTTGGAAACACCAGCTCCACTCAGGAGAAGCATCCCCTGCAGGGAGCGTTGAGGGTGAGTGTCCCACACTAGCACAAAATTCAAAGGTAGTCCACTAACAAGAAATTTGTATTTGAAGACCAAACAGCATACTTGAGCCAGGGATGTGGAATTTTACCTGAGGCCCACTTGCAGAAGTCATAGGAAGAGCTGCTGCAAACCGCTTTATTGATGAAGTTGGGTTAAAGGATCAGAGCAAGCAATACGTGGTGCTGTATTTATGGCATGTGTCATTTGGAAATATTACAGTACCCAGCCTATCTATCTTCCTCTCCTCTGGGGCATGTTCATGCAGGAAAGCCAAGTTTAGTAAAAAAAAAAATCTTCATTTATTTCTTTGGCTGTTGAAGCTTCAGTGGGAAACATGGGGGAAAAGAAAGAAAATCTATTTTTCAAGGCTTGCTCCATACTCGGATGGGCCTCTGTGGTCCAAAGACAGTTTTTATTCAATCTGGACTTAGTGCTGGATTACTTTGATCTATTTATTATGGGGAAAAAAAGGAGACTGGAGAAAGAAATGTTTGGCTAATCCCCAATGAGATGTGGATCTAAAATATCCTCTCCAACGCAAGCAGCTCATTAACCCTTCCCAGGAGCATCAGAGCATGGGGCGGAGGAGGAATAGCCTGTACCCTCTTGTGTTTGCTCAGAGCTGTTACTGCAGATGATGGACCAATCTACCCCGTCCAGCCCCGGCAGGACCCTGCTTCAAGTATGTCTAAAATGGCACCACATCCCAAAAAAGGATCCCTGTGAATGGCCTGGGGTCCTCTGAGGTGTCTGTGGGCAGGGGAACCTGCACAGAGATGGAAAAAGCTGCAGCCTGAATGCCATGGGGATGGACTTGGAGGAGCTGGCACCCAACAAGCTGGCTCTGATGGAGTCCCAGCCAGACTTGGCTCATCTGGAAGATGTTTGCTGCAAACACTTTGCCCTTTCCTCCTTATTTTGCCTTTTTCAGGGTAGCTCTGCCAGTCTGTTTAGCAGCCATGTACTCCATCCTCCCCTGGCTGTTGCCACTGCCCATGCCCTGGACCAGAAGGTGTGAATCCAGCCCAAGGCGATGGCACTGCCACCCGGGCTGGCTGCTGCAAGGAGGACGATCTCCACGGCCAGGCAGGAGGCCGTGGTACGATGCTGCTGCACCATTTATTTCTTCAGAGCTGCAGCTGTGTTTCGCAGAGGTATTTCTGCCTTGCTCCACATGCATGTAAATTATTTGCTTGTAAATGTTATTTGCACCTTCCCAAGGGAGCTCCTGCCTTCCTCCCCTCTGCAGCCACCGCGTGCTTGAAGCCTGTGTTTCTGATCAATGCAGCTTCTGCTGTAATGCTTTATGCCACTGTCATCCAGCTGGTCTCCATGGTGGCCTTTCTGCTGCAGCTTCTCAGTGTTCTGCACTCACCGTGGCAGCCAGCAGAGGCTTCACGGCCATGTTCCCACTGGTGTCCCTGCTCACTCCTCAGCCCTGCCAGCTCTGTTTGACCCCCATGCCTGCTGTGCAGCAGCACCCAGACACCTGGAAGGGCTCCTGCTGATGAGCAGCTCCTGGGGATCGCACCAGTGTGTCAAGGGGCTCTGGGTGGTGTTTTGGGGTGTGCATGTCTGCATGAAAGCAAAGCTTCTTGCAGGTGCTTTGCAAAGCTTCTGAAAAACCATTAAAGGACAATACTGTGTGCTTTCCCCTGCAGAAACACAAGCTTGATCCAAGCCATCTGGCCCTGGGAGGTGAGCCCTGCCTGAGGGTCACTCTCTGCCAGGCTGGTAAGGAAATGCAGAATGCTGCCCATTACATCACTTCTGTTCTCAGAGACAGCACGCAGCAGCACCAGGGAGGGGGTAGTGCAAAGGTAAGTTCATGTATTTGCTGAGGTGCAGGGTGCTGCAGCCACCCCAGCCCCATGGCTTCAGGGCATGTGGGGGGAGTGGGTGCTGGCTCGGCAGCTCTCCTGCTCCAAGCATCCTTTGGGTTTAGGAGCTGGGCATGCCTGGTCCTGCTCCCCCAGCACCATCATACCCCACAGCAGGGGCTCAGGGTGGGCAGGGTTCCAGCAGCACCTGCAGCCAGAGTACAAGGGGTGACACAGGAATTCATATGTGATGATGCTACTTGTGATATTGCATGAATCAAAGGGGTTTTGGAGAGGGTAACGAAGGCATCTTGGAGCTCTGTAGTGGGCAGGATGAGACCTTGAAAAACTTCTTAATTTTCCATGTCACACAGTCCAAGGGTGGGGGCTACGGCCAGATTTGGACCAGTAAGGCTGGGCAGAGGGTGACCTGTGCTGGGGAGGGAGGTGGGCTGCAGTTCTCCCCACCAGGCGCTTGTCCCTCTGCCAGCTTTGCTCAATTATGGGAAATCCTTTAAGCTTTCGCATTAGTGCTGTATTTAGGTCTGCGCTGTATTAGGGCTTGGCATGAGGAGCAGAGTCAGATTTCTAACTTAACAAAAAATGTTTAAAGGTATTTATCATCATGGGCCTGGCACCATGAGCCAGGATGCTGGAGCAAGCAGGGTGGGCACTGAGGGAGGTGAGGGTGCTGGGTGGGCTCTGCAACCTGCCACACTTGGCCCTGGCCAGGTCCCACCTCTGCCTGCCTGTACGCTGCCGTGTGCTGCCCATACCCTGCCCTGTGCTGCCTGCACAGTTCCTGCACCCACAGCCAGCTCCACGCTCCCACCCAGAGTACTGGGATACTTGTTGCCAGGACAGAGGAACCTGGTCTGCCCTGATTCCCCACCCAGCCAGGGGTTCACATGGAGTTGTGAATCCCAGGGCTGCAGCTGGTGACCTCCCAGCCTGTCTGTACCAGCTCAGCCGCTGGCAGAGCCCAGTTGCCCTCCCGCAAGGCTCTGGAGCTGCTGTGTTGGCCAGAGGCCCGTCCTGCTGGCAATAAATGTGTCATCAGATGGTGATCAGGGATAATGAGTCACGAACACCCACCCACCACCAGCAGCCAGCCTGGCCGGTTCTGTGCAGGGCTCAGCACACAGGCAGGAGCAAGAAGAAAAGCTCTGCTCCAGCCTGAGCTGCCTCACTTCTCCTCTGCCTCTCCCCACCTTCAGCATCAGTCACCTGTGATTGCTACAGGACAACAAAGGATGGAGCGTCCTTCTGGCAGCGCTCACTTGGGGCTGGGGTGACAGCTCCACTGCCTTGGTCCAGCGTGGGGACAAGGTGGTCCCCATGCCCCTGCTCATAGAGGACTGGCACTGCCACAGCTCTACCCAGTGTTGTCGGACAGCTTGGCAAGGATAGGGCTGGGGGGGCTGCCTGCCAAAACCTGTGTCCCCTGGACTGCAAGTAGCTGAAGCTGGGGCTGGGCCAGCTCAGAGTGTGCTGCCAGGAGCAGGAGGAGCCTTCAGACTCCTCTTTTCAGTGTGGATTTTTCCTTTAATTTGGTAATCATTGAGGCAACAGAGTATTAGATTCAGATCTGGAGCTGCTGGTGGTGGTCTCTGTAGCAAACATCCCGTGATTTTGTGGAGGGCAAAGCTCAGCCCTTGGCTTATGTTAGTGGGCAGGTGAGGAGCCCTTGAGCACCTTCTCTCCTTGTTCTGCCCCAGGAATGACACTTCAGCACTTTGCTCCTCATCTCCTAACTCCAACCTGTGCAGACATGGGGGGAACCTGGCCCAGAGAAAGACAGGCTTTTGCACCAGAGAGTGGCTGTTGCAAGGATTGGAGTCAAGTTGTGTTGTGGCTCAAGCAATGTGCCCTTGGCAAGCTCAGCGTGAGCGCACATGGCAGCCCCATGGCCAGGGGCTCTGCCAGGAGCCCTGACAGCTGCCCTCCCTCTTCTTTCCCTTCCCTCCAGACCTGCTGAGTGAGCAGGAAAAGCAAAATTTTCCAGGATCCTTGCAGATCTGCCACTGAACCAGCCTCAGGAACAAAAGCAGCCCCAGTGTATCCTCTCCCACAGCCATTGCTGGGGTCCCCAGGGAGGGCACCAACCCCTGGCCAAAATCTTCCTGATGGGGAAAGCTTTGCTTTTCTTTCCATCTTTGTCGTTTCTAGGGCTGGGCTTGATTTTTCCTTTCAGCAGCACTGAATGCTAGAGAGGCACAGCAGCCAGAGATCCATTTTCTCTGCTTTTCGTGCAGTATCTCTGTGCACAGGGATGATGGCAGGGACAGTAGCAGCCACTCTGCCAGCAGGAGGGCAACGAGGGACCCCACGGAGCTATGGCCTCGCCAGCCCTCGCCCGCTGCACTGCTGTTGGAGGGCGTCAAAGTTTTTGTCTCACAGCCATTGAAGAGCTACCAGATATTGCTGGGAAAGCCCAGCTCAGCTCAGCCTTGAGCATCGCTTCGAGGAGCAGCACAGGGTGAGGACCCTCAGCTGCTGCCCTCTGCTCCTGCTGTGCTGTCCCTTCTCATTCACTGCACAGTACTGACTAATGGAGGATGATTTTCTTCATAGGGAAAGGGCAAAAATTTGTGTCAGCATGCATAATATACAAAGACATCATGTTTAAGTGATTGGAACATAGTGGTGACACAAGGTATGAAGATTAAATACAGAGTGATTCAAGATGCTTCGCAATTACACGGCCAAGCTGAAAAATAAAAAAGACTCATAGAAATTTTAAGAGGATGGGGAAGAATTTGGCATGAGATTAAAAATTGGGGAAAAGGCTAGAAAAAAAAAAAGCAGGAGATGAGAAAAGCCTGAGAGATGAGGCAGATGGACCAGATCATGGAGAGCTGCCAGCCTGTGGAAGAGGACTAGCCCAGGCATACTAGCCTCAGCACACTCCCCACAGCATCCCAACTCTACATCCCACCCTGGAGCTGCCTCTGGGTCTACCGTGGCACAGAGGCAAGAGCATCCTCCCTCTGGCATGGGCACAGCTGGGCTCACCTGAGGGCTGCTGACACCAAGATGCCCATGGCCATGGATGGATGAAGCAGTGGACCCTCGGCATTAGCAGTGGCTGTTTGTCCGTCTGTGCAGGGACAGCGAGGCTGCTGGCTGCCTTGGAGGCCGGGAGGGGATGCCAGCCTTGTCAGAGCCACACTTGCTTTCACCAGCCACGGGTTTGATCCTGTCAAGACTGCACAAATTAAGAAATTCTTTGAAACACCACAGTGCTGTTCTGCAATACCAAATCAGCCAGCAGCCTCTTGCTGCTGAAGGCAGAGATACAGCTGGGGTTTGGATCACCAGCTTTTATCCCCAAAATGAACTTGAGCAAGTTCATAAACTGCAGAACAAAATACTAAAGATCACAGGCAATTATAGCAGAGACCTCTGGAGTCCTCCCCAGCATCGGGAGACCCGGCGAGGCTGTCGACAGCCCCTGCTGCTTCTAATCCTGGCTGGCAAATATTAATTCTGTTTTTTTCAAGTTGATAAATTAACTGCTTTGCAACACCATCCAATGTGAATACTCTAATTAAGCAGTTTCAGTGCTGTTTGCCTCCCAAGGACCTCCTCTGGCCAAGCACTTCAACCCCTTGGCTCCTATGCTGGGGTCCTGGAGCAGCTGGCCTCTGAGGTCTTCTGGTTCAGCTCCCTTGCATGATGATGATGATGATGATGGATGCCACACATTATCTAGGCTGCAGCTTTCCAGGGTGCTGCAAAGACCCTCACTGGTGCCTGGATTGCCTCCAAGCAGCCAGGTGTCATTTCCAGCTGATAGGCTCTGGCACAGAGGACATGGAGCTTTGCACCATCAGCCTCCCTTGCCAGCCAGGCTGATAAAGTGTCTCATAATGAGCTCGCTGTGTTGTTGCATTGCAGACAGTTTTGTTAACTTTTTTCAGATGCAGTCTGGGGAGATGCTCATCCTGGCTCTGCCAGCTCTGCCAATGCACTATCTGGAAAGGCTTTTCCTCTGGCCTCGGGTTGATCTCCTCCAGAAAACTCTCATCCTAGCACCTGTCTCCACCCTCTTGAGACCCACATGCAACACAGCTGTCTGGGGACATGTCTGACACATGGCATCTCCAGGGACTTTGCCATGTACGTGTGTCCTCAGCTGTGGCTGAGGAAAAGCAATGGGTGGGAAGGCAAGTGCTGTCAGTGGGCAAGTGAGGCCATGCCATGTGGATGTGCCACCTCACAGCAGTTGGTGATGGTTGCATTGCCCACCTGAGAAACGTAGCTCCCACCTGCCACGAGTGCTGCCAGAACCCATTTTTTGCATGTATGTGCATCCGAGCCAGGAGGGATGCTCTGGGTTGCCCCAAGAATGAGGCACCAATATTTTACCAAGAGCATCCCCACATCACCAAACCAAGGTATCTGGGTCCTGCTGGCGAGGTGCTCAGCTACCTCAGCCTGTCCCAGGGCTGGAGATGAGGCCACACAAGGGTTGTAATGGTCTGAGGCCACCGCACGACCTGGCAGCTTGGGGACTCAGCACGCTTTAATGAGCTCAGCGCAGGAGCCTACACGGAGGAATTAACCATTGGGGATAATACTTGTCACTTCGCTACAAGGAAATTGTCAAGTGAAAAGTAATTTATTAAAAACAAGAAAGAAATGTTTTTGCTTATTAAGATCTACATCATATTAAAGTATTTTCTCAGTACCCATTTGGGTTTAATTTTGTTTTCTCTCCCATGGGAGTGAAGTGGAGGGTTTCATTCTAATTAATTGCTGGCTGCTTCTATTTGCTATTGCATTTCATGCACAAGTTTGCACATTTCTGTAGTGTTTGAATTGCAAATGCTGCAGGAATATGATAAAAAAAAAGGAAAACCCAGAGAATTTTCAAAGTAAATGGGAACTCTTCTGTTAGACATCAGTTTAAAATTGCTTTATTTTCACAAATCTTAAAAACATATCTTGTCAGTGTGTTGTACCTTTCCCCCTTCTTTCTTTTCATTTGGGGTTTAAATCAACAGATTTGGTTTATGTGTTCACTGTTGCCTTCTGAGGCTTAAGGGGCTGTTTTTTCAGTTTTACTCTACTACAATGTTGGCTAGAAACTTTAAAATATGTATGTATGTATGTATACTTCTAAGAAGAGGCTGTCACAGCTCTTGGTGATTTGACAAGGTCAAGTCTGAGGACAGCTGTGTCCCCTCAGCTTCACAGAAACTTGTGGAAGCTGGTACCCAAGGAGAGCATGCTGTGCTGGGATCATGTTGTACACATGGAGGACAGGACACTCTTTGTGACCCATGGAGCTGTGGCTTGCCACGATATGGTGAACAATAACTGGAGACGCCACCCAGACACTGTGATATGGATTATATTAGCTTGGACCATGAAGGGCAATGAGGAGATAGCTCCATGTCTGGAGAAAATAGGAAGAGGAGCAATCCGTGAAACCAGCTTTCTGGCTGCACCACCAGCATCCTCGCATGGAGAGGTGACTCCTCGCCACCTGGAGACCCACTTGCCAGCCCCAGCATGGGATGCTGATCCTGCAGGCAGGAGACACAGCAATGAGGGGATAACCAGGAGAGAGGGCTGGTGCAGAGACGAGGGGCTGCAGGCTCTGAGGGTGCCAGGGGGTAGTGACTGCATTTTCCCCTGCGGTGCTGCTCATCAACAGTAACCAATTCCTGGACCAACCTTTTCTGAATGGCTCTATCTGGTACCATGCCTGGGAACCAAGGAAAGATGCTTCTCCTCCCAGAAATCCAAATAACCTCCTTGTTGTATCAATTATAATTCAGTGCAGCCCCACTTCTGCCTCAGAATCAGTAATTGCTTTGGAAAATGTCCTTTGCCTTTTTTCAGGTGCCAGCATGCCTTTTGGTGCTACTCAAGTAATGGCTGAAAGCTGACAGATGGCAGAGAACAAGAAATTTCTGAGGAAGGTCCTCAGAATTTGCCTCTGAGTCACCTCTATGTTGGCAGGAAAAGCTGGTGATGAAGAAAAGTATCTCTGCAGGTCGTACTGCCTGCAACAGCCCAGAATTAGGAGTCTGGACCAGGTAAACACATCAAGCCCCTAAGACATATTTCAATGTAATCTGACAGAGCTAAAATTGAGAGCTGTCATCGGGTACAGGACTGGTATGACAGGACCTCCTCGAAAGAGCCACTTGTGAGAGCAGCTCCCAGAGCTCTGGCCGCTGTACGAGCCCTGAGGAGCTGGTCCCTTACACACTGAACACCATAAGGCACAATAAGTGGATTAGCAAAACTGCTGGAAGAGGCGGGTAAGAAACGACACTGGGTCTTAAGCTGGTTTTGCATGTATTTACGCAAATGATGTGCCCAGCTAGATGGTGACTGAGGTGAAATCCAGGCTACCCCTGCTGCCTTCACTTGGCAGCCTGCTGCAGGCTTCCTGGCAGAGAAGAGCCTGGCTCATAGCTTGGGCAGGCATAGGGAGTCACAGCAGCAAGCTGGGCAGTAACAACAGCATGGACAGCCTGCAAGAGGCAGCAGCAGCAACCAGGCCATGTTGACACTGTGGCTGGGGTGTGGAGGGCTTGGCTGCTGGAGAGGTGGTGCATCCCACACTGGCATCCATGGGAGATGCTTCAGACTCCTCACTCCCTCCAGGGCTTGGGGATGCTCCTCTGGCACCTCTCGGGGCTGGCTCTGCGGGGCAGGGTGCTGCCAGCCCTCCCTCCACCTCCCTACCCAACACAGCACTGGGCAGGATCCATCTCTCACACTGGTGAGATGGGGATTGCAATCATTCCTGGCCCTTGCTTGTGCCATCTGTCTGTTCCCCAAACATCCCTGCAGGATCTGTGTCTTAGCAGGTTAATTTAATAAAAGCCTGCTTTATTGTTGCTGGCTGCGGGCATGGCACAGAGCAGCTGAGTCCATCAACAGCGCAGAGCTGCTCTGGCAGCAATCAAATCCTGCCCAGATGCTCATTTTGGAGGTTTGTTTTGCTGAGAGAGGACAAACCCTCCTGGGGCAGAGCCAAGGGCCAAGCTCGGCGCCTTTCTCCTTGGCAGGAGCTGGGGAGAAAGTGGCAGCAGAGATTAAATCAGGCTTTTGACCCGGGATGTGCCGCCCCTCACCGGGGTGGTGACAGCGACAGCAAGGGAGTGGCAGAGTGGGGGCATCGTGCCCTGCGTGGCTGGCTCAGGGCTTGGCCATTTATGGCAGGAGCGGTTATTCCCATCCAGAGTTTCAAAACCTTTTACATCACCAGCTATTCTTGTGACTCCACATACATGGCAGCGCTCAAGGCCGTGCAAGAGCCCTGAAAAGTGTTTAATGACGGGAACAACTCGTCTTAAGGATAATGAACAGTCGGGTGCGATTTGAGATCAGCCTTTTTCTTCAGCTGTAGACATGTATGGGCACATATAAAGTGCTGCAAGTTGGGAAATAAATCTCCAAGAATCCAAACTGACACTGGTTGTGCACCTAGAGGGAAAGAACCGGGGTTCCCAATCCCTGCCCACTCGCTGGGCCCCCCCCCCAGCCCGAGCTGGGGCTGCGGCTGGAGTCAAACTGCGCAAAACTGCCTTTGTTTCTTGTTCCGCTTGCCCCGTTGCTGTGATCTTTACCCCGATTCCTCTCCCTTAGTCATTCCTCCACCCATCGCAAACATAATGGACCAGCAACACCACAAAGACATGCGCATAATGAACCTAAGTGACCGTGTAATCTCATTATTGTCATCCTCATCCTCCTTTGCCCCTTTTCTCCCTCCCCCTCGTTTGTCACTGTCGCTGATTGTGTCATGGTTAAAATTAGACGGGAAGCTCCTCTCCCAGTGACTGCATCTTCCCTTTATCCCGAGCACCTTTAGTGCATTAGATACTTCGCAACCACTCGTGATTTATAATAGCGTTAAAGTAGGAGGCAGCCTGTTTTAATGCCCACGTTTTTACATTTTCAAGCTGGTTCACCAGCCACATGAATATTTTCCATCCAGGCACGTCTACCAGCAATTCACTTGACAAAACAATTTTGGAGGCAATGACAAAGGAAAGGGAGGGTTTATTACTTACAACTAATAAAGAAGAGTGAGTTAAATTTGGTGTAACTTATGTAAGATTTGTTCTGGTAGCTAAAAGTCCTCACTGAGCTTTCCCTGTAATGGACATATTCCCTTTATGGAAAGAAAGTGAATAAAATAATGCTATTTGCAAAAGCAGCCACAAGCACAGCCATCTCTACAGTACCATATCTGTGGCTTCGAATGATGCCTTGACCAGACACCTCTCTAGGGCCCGCTGGAAACACAGGATGGACACATGGACAGATGGCAGCGTCTGCCTCAGACTGTCTATCAAACAGGTGATGCACATAGGAAAGGGGCAAATCCTGCATCTCGCACGTACCTGCTGAAATTGTGCAGAGTATGAGAAGCAGCAGCCTGGTGCCCAGCAATAAATTTGATTATATTAGAGGGCAGCTGCTCCTGTGGAGGGAATGCTTCGTGCAAACCATCGAGTCACGTCTGAAGCGACCGAGAGATTCGATTTTAGAGAGGAGGCAGCGGTTTAATTACTTCCTCTTAACAAGGGGGGAAATTCATTGATGGAAGAAAGCGCCAGGGCCAATGGCAGAAGTGCCTGGGGCTGCGTCTGGGTGGGCTGCGACGCCGGGCACGGCAGCGACCGCTCCCCCGAAGCTCACCCCACCCCGGCAGCGCCGCGGCTCCGGCTCCCGCGTTCGGTCCCGGGGTGACACCTGCTGTCGGGCGGCGGGAGCGACGGGGCCAGGCCAACGAGCATCCCGCAGCCACCGCGCACCGGGTCCCTTTGGAGGAGTCACTGCCGGCTCGGGGGGCGCTTGTCATGCAAAGGGCTCCCAGGGGAAGAAATCAGGAGGGAAGAGCAGGACCTCAGCGACAGGACGTGACCGGCAGCCATGAGACACGGCGCCTTGCGCTGCAGCTATGAGGACGCAGGCTGTTTGTAGGCAGAGGGAACTCCTTGCATGAGCCCCTCTCGCTCGCTTTCAGGCGGGTAAAAGCCCCGTGACGTTGTGCTCTGTCCCCCGCCCTCGCCGCAGCCGCGCCCGAGGCCCGGCCCCGCCGCCCCCTTCTCACGGGCAGGCCCGGCCCGGAGCTCGGCGACGAGGCCTTCCCGTGTCACCGAGGGCCAAGCACGAATCGGCCAACCCGCTCCTCGGGAAAACCGCCTTTTTATGGAACTTTTTCCGTGATTAAGAACAAGTTACACGCTGGAAGGCTCCCAAAAGGCCTCGGAGCAGCTCCGCCTCACAGCAGGCGGCCGAGCCAAGCCCGATCGGCATGGGCCCTGCGCTCACCCCGCGGGGGCGTCCGGACCTTCCGGGCCTGGTGCGAGGGGACCTCGGGAGGCGAGTGTGCCCGCGGGGCCCGGGACTCGCCGGCCCGGGCAGGCTCCGCCATGTCAGGCGGCTCCGAGGCCGGGCGGGCGGACGCCGCGGTGCCACACGCAAACCCGTCCCCCCAGCACGGCGGAAGCCGCCCCGGTGCCACACTCAAACCCGTCCCCCGCGGCGGCTGTCGCCGCATTAAGCGTCCGGGCCCTGTTCGCGCGGGCGGTGACGCAGCACGTCGCGGGGCGTGCCCGGCCCGCGCTGCCAGAGCTCCGTGCCGGAAGTGACCGGAGAAAGCGGCGGGGAGGGGCGCGCCTCCGGGTGCCGCAGCATAACCCTTCCGGGCGGGGGCGGCCGCTGCCGGGCGGTTCCCGCGGCTGAGGTGCGGCGGGATGGAGTGAGGCGCGACGGTAAGGAGCGGAGCGGGGCGGGGCGGCGGGAGCGGAGCGGGCCGGGCCCTAACGGCTGTCTCTCCCCCTCAGGACGGCACGGGAGCAGCGGGGCCTCGCCCTTCTTCTCAGACGGGCCGGGGCTATGCGAGGGCCGCGCTGCCGCCTGCCCTAGGCCCGGGCCGCGGCGGCGGCGGGCCCGGCGGGGGAGCGGCGAGCGGCTGTGGGGCCCGATGCGGGAGTACAAGGTGGTGGTGCTGGGCAGCGGGGGGGTGGGGAAGTCCGCCCTGACGGTGCAGTTCGTCACTGGGACCTTCATCGAGAAGTACGACCCCACCATCGAGGACTTCTACCGCAAGGAGATCGAGGTGGACTCGTCCCCCTCGGTGCTGGAGATCCTCGACACGGCGGGGACCGAGCAGTTCGCCTCTATGCGCGATCTCTACATCAAAAACGGCCAGGGCTTCATCCTCGTCTACAGCCTGGTCAACCAGCAGTCCTTCCAGGTAACCTCGCCCGGGCCCTGGGCGGGGGCGGCAGCTCGGCGGGGCGGGGGTCGGCTGGCCCCGGCCTCCCTCCTTGGGGCGCCCCGGGGAAAGCGCTGGGCCGAGGAGGAAGTTTTAGGGTTAGCCATGTGTGCGTATAAGCCCTTTATCTCCGAAGGGGCAAAAGTTGAAATACCCTGCTTGAAAGCGCATTTACCAGTCCTGCTTCCTGATGGAAAACTGCTTGATTTGCAGGTACTTATCAGGGTGCCACCATTGTTAAATCCTACGCAGTGTTAGAGAACAATGACCTGCTCCCACTTCCCTGGTAGAAATCTTTTGGCAATCCCCTTTTGTGAAGAAATCACTTGATATTAAAATCGAGACTTCCCCTTTTTTTTTCCCCTCTCTTTCTTAAAAGGCCTGTTTCTTCAGTTGATCTTGAAGAGACTGTTATTGTTCTGCAATTGTGACTTTTCAAATAAGCTGCTATTTTCCACTCCCTCCCCCCAAAATATATTCCTGTCCTGAGTAAGCTCAATGCTTTCACAGCGTAGGTGGTGTACCCGAGAGAAGAAACAAGCCATATGTGATAATTTGTAGGTCTGGATTTAATTTCTACTATTAAAACTCTGTCTCTGAGAAAAAGGAACTATCTCGGCCAGTAACTGGTCTAAGTTGCCTCTAGAAATGAGGCTTTATTCGTGGGGAATGGGTGGGTTTAGTGGCGCCACATGCAGTGCGGGGATTTGCAACTGCTGCGTTGGCTTCAGTTGCTGAGTTGGGTGTATTCTGGCTGCTTGGCAAAGCCCTGCACACCCCCACTGAAGCAGCATGTTTGCTGCTGCTGAAGGCTAAACCTTATCTTAGCAAAGGCCTAGAAATAGCCCAAGTACAAGCTGAAGACAGACTTTCTTTGGAAAGCAACAGCAATGATATTGGGATGCTTCCCTCCTCATTTTCTCACATTTTGGGGGCGAGCGAGTCTACCTTAATTGAGGAGTGGACATACAGTTAGTAATCCACCCTGTTAACATTTAATTGTTCTTATATATATAGCATGTTTATTCCAAAGTCTGTAGGTGTAAACTGCTCTCTGCAGTGGTAACTTCAAACACTAAGATTGCTTTGTCTAGGGACTATGCAAGAATTTGTAGAACTTAGTAGTACTGATAGTAACTAAACCTCTCAGGGGGCAAGGGAGGCTGACTCAGGCTTTCAAGTATGATCTCCCCATGTTAGCTCAGGCTTGAATAAATGCATCTCTAGGTAATAAAATCTCTTTACAGCTTCTAATTTGGTTACTTACATGTGATTAAATGCGTTCACAATGAATTATTCTAAGCATTCCAGAAGTGAGAAGACTTCATTTAAATTACTAGCTTTCCCAAGCTGTAAAAAGTAAGCACAAGCTTCCTAAACGATTGTGTAATGGCACGCTGCTGCTAATGGTCCAGGTTGGTAGACTCAGAGACAATTTTTTCAGAAAGCTGAAATCAACTTTCAAAGCCCCTATGCTGTATCTTCCTCCAGCTGGTGAAAGAGATTGGATTTTTGGTTAAAAGTCTCTTGAAGTACATAAGATGCTTTCTGTTTGTATATATGCATACATTTTATAAAATGTGTGTGTGTTTATGTAAAGTAAAAAATAACTTATGTTAAAGATGGATAGTGAACTTCCTGTGAGTTCCAGATCTATGTGAATTTAAGACTTCTGAAGTATTTTGAATGTTCAGTTCCACAGGAGGGTTCTTAAAATGTGGTTCTGTAGTGGTTATATAGCAATTTTGTGTGGATACCTACATGTACTAACCAGTTGGATTGTTTGATCAGGACATCAAGCCTATGAGGGACCAGATTGTCCGGGTGAAGAGATACGAGAAAGTTCCTCTGATCCTAGTGGGGAATAAAGTGGATCTGGAGTCGGAGAGGGAGGTCTTATCTGCAGAAGGCAGAGCCCTGGCTCAGGAGTGGGGCTGTCCCTTCATGGAGACATCAGCCAAGAGCAAAACGATGGTGGATGAACTGTTTGCTGAGATCGTCAGGCAAATGAACTATGCCTCCCTGCCTGAGAAACAAGACCAGTGTTGTACAACTTGCATCGTCCAGTGAGAGAAATTAAGAAAAACCTCAATCATGGCCATACAGAGCAGGTTGGTGGAACAGTCATAACTAATTGAGGTGCATAAGTGTGCTGTTTAAGTAAGCAGATAAAGTGTGACAGGGAGTGTGAAATGAAGTGGTCTAATCTGGAGGTGGCCTTCCTCTGGAGGAGATGGAAGCTTATGTGTTCAGTTGCCCGTGTTTACTTGAGTCTAATGGACTTCTTGGGTTACTTCATAGTAGGGTTAGTCAGGGAACATTACATTTATTTCCAGTAATTCTACGATGAGACAAATTGTGTGATCTCATCTGCACCTATTTTGACTGTCACTGCTGTGTCTGACATTACGTTATCCTTAATAATGCTTTGTGATGTTGCAGTGGGTCTCATTATCAGTTGTAGTTGGTATCTGAATTATCTTCAAGTAATGGAAATTACCTTGGAGTTCGGTGGAATTATTACGACCAAGTTTCCCAGTAGTTTTGCTGAGAAGACTTTGAACTTAAAATAATAATTCTGTGGTACAGAAATGTAGTGTACTTCGAGTACATTTCTGCCTTACCAGTGGAGTAAGTTTAAAAGAGAACCACTCTGAGTTGTGAGGAGCGACTTGCAGCCCACAGGTACTAGACAAGGATGTGTGCAGAACACTTTTAATCTAAAAATCTCCAGAGCAGGGAACACACTACAAAATGGCTTCCCCATGCATGACTCTTTCCTTTCCTAGGGACTTACAAGGGGTGTGGCAAGAGTGCAGTGTTCAGAGGGGCCTCTCTAAAGCTTCCCATGTCTTGGCTATTGCTTCGATTTATTTATTTATTTATTTTTTTCCTCAAGGATAGCTGCTCTTGACCACATGTGGTGGTCTTCTTCAGTACCTTTTTCACCTGACTCTCTAAATGGATCTGCACCTCCCTTGCAGGCAGCAGCGCTGTCATTCCTCTGCCGGGTGGTTCTGGGCTCCCCCTGCTCTTGTTTTCCCTCCTAGCCCTTGCACGGCTGGTTTCACCATTGGCTTGAATCCATGTTACTGAAAATGGCTCTTGTACATCATTGGTATGCTCTATGTGCAGCCAGCTGGTCCATCAGAGCTTTGGTGCTCTGTTGAACCTGTTTTGGCAAACAACTCCGTGTTACCTCTGAGGGTGAGTGCAGGGATGAGGGAGGACATGGACATTCAGGGGAAGAGCTGCCCCTCTTGGCAGCTGCACTGGCTTAGGCTCCGGGCCCTGACGGCCACTTAGTGACTCCAGCAAGAGTCAGAGGAGCTGTTTGTGCTCAAGTGACAAGAGGGACAATAGGTTATTACTGGAAGTTTTGGACCATGTAGCCTCTTTTAATCTTGAGTGCAAGGTCAGAGAGTGAAGTCTTAAAGCTGATCTTTGAGATTGTTAGGAAGTGCTTTGTGAATGTAAAGCTTTAGATACTCATGGCCCTGGCAGTGTTATACTAAAGATAATACCCAATGTTTTTATCTCCACTTCTGTGAAATAAGGAAGTGCTGCTGTCACCATGTAAGAGGTGTGTGTAAGTTCAAGGTTTTCTTGCTGAAAAGTGAACAAACTGCTTGTGTTGGAACAGAGAAACATACAAATAAAGTTTTTCCTTGTATGCTAATCCCTAGCATTTGCAGAGCCTCATAGGGTTATAGGAAGGACTAAATCAAAGAAGTAACTGCTTTAAATGCTTACAAGGTTAGTATCTGGAGTCACTTATGCAAAGTTCCAGCTTGTTCTAAGGCACCTTTACAAAATAAGAGTATCTGGGCTTCGAGTGTTGTGCCAAAAGTTATGGCAGGGCCTTGAGTTGCTGATGGTTTATCTTGTGTAGGTTGCTTTCTTCAGCTCTGACAAAATAAGGCCCTTTATCCACAAAATTTTGACTTCCAGAATTGTTTACTTCAAAGGGTGGTTTCTTTGGCTAGTTCTAGGTTTAACATTAAATGGTAACTTTCCTCTTAAAGGTGAAGATGGGGGGCATGACCTCATGTTGTTCCCTCAGATCCTAACTTGTGCCTAGATTTTATGAGTTTCCTAAGCAAAGCGTACTCTTGCTTCAGAAGAAACATCTGTACTGTCTCTGTGATCTCTTGAGATAGAGGATCCTAAGCTTCTGTAGTAGAGATTTCCTCTCCTTCATTTTGCCTAGCTCATAATGTCACATCAAGCCTCCAGCAGCAAAGTACTTCCTTGCTTCTAGGAGGTGCTGCTTCTGCCCAGTATAATCTCACCATCTGTGCCGAACAAGTAAGTCTTTCCTTCCTAAGCAGCTTCCTATTCAGTCCAGATCTCACCATGTCTGGAACTCCTATTACTCGTCCTGCCTCTTCACAGGCTTCATGCTCCCTATCTTTCATTTCAGCCTCACACTTTTGGGATATTTTCTTCTTCCTGGCTCCCACTCTGTCATTGTTCTGTGATTGAGTAGGTGTAGGATCTCATTAACTTTATGATAAGCCTTTGCTGCCTGCTAATTTCAGTCTGATGTGCTCTAGTGTAGGAGAGCTGCTGATGGTGTCTTGTGATAGCTGTAATCAGCTCTGCAATTCTTCTGCTTATCTGTGTTCCAGGGAACAATTGCTGCTTCTCAAACATCTGCTTGAGTGTGACCCCTCCTAGGTAAAGTGAAACTAAGGAAGTGAAACCAGTTGTCTGAAAACCTGTGTGTAGGAAACAGGCTTGAACTATAGCCTTGCCCTAGCATAATCTTCATCATCTCTGAGTTCTGCTTCCTGTCTGTGTCCGGGAGGGCTCTTAGGTCTGGATCAGTTCAGAATGAAGCACACAGAAACAGTTTGTCACTGCGGTTCTGATGGAGAAACCAGCAGGAGGGATGAGAGGTGGATTATATGCTGGACCCAGTTTTGTCTAAGGCTGTTTCAGTGTCAATTTTGATTAGCAGGCACCACTTACCTCTTTTTGGTACTGGTATCTCAACATATCTAAGTGTGATGTGTAGGTTCTTTCATGACACTTTTGAGTAGCACTTGCTTAAATTACTATTGCAGTCAGCTACCTTGGGTGAAATGAAGGCTGGAACATAACTACATAATCAGGATAACCCATAGTTCCTTTTAAAAATGTGTGTTGTTCTTGCATCCTGTTTCCCTCTCCCCTTCCCTTTCCTGCTTCTTCAGTGGTCTGCAGTGGTTCTGCCATCTCATTATTGCCTTCAGAGGTGGGAGATTTCCAGCAGCTGCTCTGTTTCTTGCTCTAGTATTTCCCTTGAATTTTCAGTATGACAGTATTAAATCCTCTCTAGTATATGGCACCTGTTCCAGTGCTAGTGTGTTAAAGGTTTTCTGTAGAGGTAGTAATCAGATTGGGAACACCTTAATATTGAGGTGAAAGACTGATGCTAATTAGTGATTTATGTCCCCTCCATTCGTGAGTAACTGATATTAGCAAGCGCTGAAGGAAGAGTACTCTTCTCCAGGGGTAAAAACTGAAAGTACTGTCTTCTGGTCTGTGTGGCTATGCAACACAGACAGACTTGTCCTACTAGATAACATCCCCTTCTCTCCTGCCTGCTCACAGAAGAGACTAGAGAGTGCTATAGAAAATTCATGGGAAAGTGAAGCCAGATAGGTACTACATGGTACTAATTGTAGTAACTAAGCACAAGTTAAATGGAAAGATGACAAATCTGAACTGGAAAGTCCCTAACCTGCGAATACAGGGATGCTGAAAGAACATGTGGAGGAAGATACCATTTCTTGCTCTCTCTGTTCTTAGTATCCCCAGCAATTCTTTGCTGGCCACAGCACTGGATGCTGGATTCAGGTGAAGATTTGGGGTGGATCTCACTCTGGTGGGATGAGGAGGCACACTGTAAATGGTTTGCCTCTCCTGTGCTCTAAGCAAAGGTGAACACCCATTATGCAGATATGATCCAGCCCTGTTAAAAGCTAAATGTTTATTTGCTGTTTTGACAGTACAGGGACCCATCTAAAGCTTGTGGACCAGCAGCAGTGTGTGGGAACACAGGTGCTCACCAGACTGAGGAGAATTACTGTTAGTTGGAAAACATACAAACAAGGCTGTTTGCTCCTGTCAGTACAGGAGGAGTATTGCTCCTGGGGGTGACCAGTTGTTAGGCAAGAAGGGAAACCCTGACTGTCAGAGCTCTCTCTTCTGAAAAACTGCTAATTGAGAGAAAATCAACAGCTGAAAAGAAATGGTACAGTAGGAAACATAAAGCCCTGACTTCTACAAAGAAGTTACTTCAAGAATAGAGACAACTTGTCAAAATCCCTGAGAAGCCAAGCATCAAGCTTCAGTGAAGTGCATGCATGTGCATACAAAGGACAGGTTTCTACAGACTTTGAGCTTCAACTTTTAGGATAACTCTCCAGATAAATCTTGTGAAGCGCAGGCAAGTTACCAGCAATACAAAGATGTATTGGTCACGTGGGTAACTCTAGGTACATTTGTGTGCTTGACTGAGGACAGTGGCAAGCAGTGCTGTCCCTGCTGAGGCTGGGGCTCGTGAATGCTGAGGAGGTTTTTAGTAGTAATTTGGAGGACATGAATGCTGAGAGTTCAGATGTCAAAACTCCCAGAACTTGTGCAAAACTTGTGCTTGGTGCTACAGGGTGATGCAGTGTCTCCTCACCACCAGTGCAAACCCTAGTGTATATATCTCTGCTCAGGAGAACTTAAGTTTCCCAGCTGTTCCAGGTCTTCAGAAGCAATTTAGTATCCCACAGGGCAAAGTGGGATAAAGGGGCAAAGTTACAAAGTTCATGGCAGTTAAGTTGTTACCTGTTTGCTTCTTGTATTACTAGAATTAGAGGAGGAGAACTTCAAAGAACGCTGCTGTGTAAAGCAGTGCTCTGGAGCTCAGTATGGAAAACCAGCTGTTCCACACTGTGGGAGGAGCTCAGTTCACTTTGAATGTGTATTGAATATGGCTTTCATTAGCTATTCTGTTTAAATTGCAGATAAAACTCAGAGGAAACTTGCACAGATGCTGCTTTGGAGAACTTTCAGCCCAGGTTGCAGAGCTGAGCCTTGGTAAACCTGTCTCTATTACAGCACATTGCCATACATCTGAGTGCATAAGGTTGGTGGCCTCCAGGATCCACACACCTTAATCAGAATGCTTAGCATGTTTACCATAAGTTTAAAAATCTGTTCTTTATCTATCAGTCCTTTTATAGCTTTCTAAGTTCATATAATGGCTAATATGCAAGAGTTCATTTTTAATATTTTAATTGATTTCTTTAATCAATTTCTGAACTTGTATTTATTAAATACTTAAACTCAGTATTACCTACTCAATGCCTTTTAAAAGAGAGTTTTAATGGAGAATAAATTGAGCCTTAAACAAATGGTTACTTCTGTATATTACCTCGCATCAGTGCTTCTTTCTATTTGCAAAGTTTTCTCCTACAACGTAGTTGGTCATTCTTTGAGACTTTTTGTTTACGTGTGACAGTGTCATGAGAAGATACTGAAGGCACCTCTGTTGTATGGATGTAGTATCCCTTTTCTTGGCAAATGCAGCTGTGATTCTGTGTTTGTAACTGGTCCGATTCGACAACAGGGATTATTCGGAATGGGATGTAAAGTCTCCAGCTGTTTCTTTTCTTGCAATCATGGGTTTCTTAAACTCATTTAATCAAAAAGGACAATTGTAGCATTGAAAAACGGCAGCACACTCTTCCTTCTACTGAGTTTCTAAACTTGCTTGTTTACAAAGAGCTTCTTTATGCCTTTGAAAAGGGATAATGTATCCTTCAAAATGGGCTGTGCGCCTCCTCAGTCAGCTCAGCTCAGCTTTGCCTGGCACATTAATAGACATCTAGTAGACCTCTGCACATGTAAATCTAATGCAAATAAGATCACTTTACATTTTATAGTTCCTAATATTTGTCTTTCTGAATAATATTTTAAAGCAATATTTGTTAAAGTTTTTCTTGCACTGTCACAAATTGCTTTTTAGTTGTGGTTTTTTTTCCCAATAAACGAGTTTAATATTAGAGACAAGTTGGTGTAACAAGGGGAAAAGCACCAGGTTTCAGTGATACTAACTGCAAGTGTGCTTTGAACAGCCATTGCCTTCCTTATTGTTTACCTGATCAACATTTTCTCTGAATACTTGAAAATTTTAACAATAACACAGGTATAAAGAACAGAATGAAAATGTACAAAGAACAGATGAAATTTTTGTTCAGTTTTATTAACATGTTGCATACATGAGAGCTTTTTCTAGCAGTGGTTTAAAATGTGTAATTTTTTTTGCAGAAACTTAATAACTGCAGCTCACCTACTGCACCAAAGTTCTAGGTTTTTAGGAGCCCAGCTTTAGTCATTTGAACATGCTTCTAGAAATGTACATTCTTTCCCTGTAATAGCTAAATAACTTTGAGAAAAGCTCCGATAAAAGCAGTGATGGATATATGAGGTTAAGCAGCTTAAAACTCACGAATTGTATTGTGGATGATGGCATTTAAAACAATAAAAGATCACCGGTACAGTATCTCAACATTAACGTGTTTTATTGGTAATAATGCAGGCTGACTTTATAGTGTTAGTAGAAATAAAGATTCTGAATCTACACTCAGTGTTGAATTTGAATCCTGAAAAGAAGACACCAGATTTTCTGCTTGGGTATTGAAACATCTGATTTTTCCCTGTGGGGTTGAAATTTTTACTTGAAATTTTTATTTTTCCCGTTTGTACAAACAGGCTGAGGCTAATACTTAGGTTTGCACTTTAATATCAAAACCAAACCTTGTATTTGAAGTAGATTTTTTTTTTTTTTTTAAGTGGTGGTTGTTGATCTTTTTTGTAGGTTGTAAGGAAGTAATAGGAAATAAATAATTCATAAAGATCTTAGTTTTCCTTTGTTTATGGGAGGAAAAAGTTGGTTAATGTTAATCAGTGATTCATTCCTGTGGGTAGTTTTCAAACCAGTGTTCATTTTCTTTGACCTCAGCACAAAAAAAAAAAAAAGAGAAAAATTTTAAAAAAACAACTTTAAAAACTTGAACTAGCTTAGAGTGACAGGACTGGGAAAACGAGAGATGGTTTCTTCAGCACACTTTGGGGGGAAAAAGGGACCAAAAGTTATTTTAGGCTTCCTCAATAGATTGCATGTGAAGTTGCTTATTAGAGTAAGAAGCTAATAATAAATGCAATATGTATTGTCTTTACTATGGCATCTGTTTAGGAGTTGTTCAAATCACTGCAGTAGGGCTCTACAACTACAAATGTAACCTAACATCATGTATCTTATGTACTGTATCTTTATCAGTGATAGGTGAAATCTGGAATAACAAGTGCAAAAATGGAACAATTACCTATAATGCTTTGTAAAAAGTTTTTTCCAGTAGAATTCATTCTTGTCATTTTGTAAGACAACCCTACAGTCCACCTGTTTGTAACTTTTTTAATAAAATAGATACCTGTATTACCAAACTGGGGTGACTAGTCTGTGTTCAATTTCTTCTCAGGTGGGCTGAACTGACAAGCTGCTTTTTTTGAGATACTGTTTATTCTAAAATCGTAACCACATCTGCATTGTCATGAGTGCCTCCTCCTGGCTTGGGAAAACAGGGTGTGCAGCTGTGCTCAGACTGGGTGTGCAGCTCACTGTCTTGGGTGCTCTGGGTAGAGGGGAGGCAGAGCGAGGGCTAGGCATAATCTTCCTGGGCAGGGCAGGGGCTCCTGAGCCCCTTCAAAGCAGCAGTGGTGCCTCTGGTCACAGGCTGGTGTGACAAAGCTTTGTTCAAAACAAGTATCAGTGTTTTGTCTTCTCCAACTCTTTAAAGTCGTTATTTTTCATATGGGCTTTTGTGTGTGAAGATGGCAGTGGCTTCACCTTACAGTGTCTCTAGCTGCTCTCCACTCTAGTGCTCCAGAACTGTCATCTCTCCACCACACTAGCCAAGTAAGCACTCTTGGAGCTCTGTTGCAGGAGAGGCAGAAGACTTTTCAAAAACATTCCAGCTGAGACTGCCCAAAGCTATTTGCTCAGTAAAAGTCTTGAGTTTGCCAAGTTAATGATTGTTATTGGGCCTGTAACAAAAAGTTCATCTTCCTCAGAACTTACAGTCTTGGTACTGACCTGCAATGTTGTGTTTGTAATGAAACCCATGTATTAATGTAAAATGTGATTTCAAGTTTAGAAAAACTTGCTGCCTTAGTGTGTTCAGCGCTCAGTGATATATCAACAGGCACAGCCACGTAGTGTGCTTACCACCCCTCCAGATAAAACAGCCTTAGCAGGTAAGTTTCTATACTATTTCTTCTTCCTGCTCACATTTCCTTGTCTGAGCACAAAGAAGAGTAAGCTGCCCTTCTAAGTGATCCTGAATGAAAAATATGCTTCCCTTAACCTTTCTGAGGGGCTGGGGGTGAAGCATGCCCTCTTCTGATGAATGTCAGTGGGTCTGGCAGCTGACACGTTAGGTCTGGTTTGAGATGTAACGAAGCGTGTTGATCACTGAGTCTCCTTTCTTATGCAATTTAATAGAAGTTGTAGTTGAGCAATAATGGTCCCCGTTCCTTATGGCGCTCAGTGTAGCTAAGAAAGCTGCTTCCTGCTCCCGCTTGGAGGCTGGGAAGTGAATGTAAGTACAGCTGGGAGGTCCCTGTGACTTTACACCACTGGTTAGTTTCAAAGGGATGGTACAATATAGTCTGGGCTAGGGGTTTTAAGGAAGCATTTATGTTTAAGGCCGTTATCTTTCAAAAGTCTTGGTGCTGAGAGTGCTTTGAGTGCTGCTGCTTTGAGTGCTGCTGCACAAATAGCTGTGTCCTTTGTAAGGTGGGTGTGACAGCATCATGTTGCTTTAGACCTGGGCTAGCTGTTTGGGGGCTCTACAGAGGTTTTCATAGGCAACTTTTTCTTTTGTTTAACATTTCCTTCTGTAAAAGTGCACAGGCTCTGCAGAAAGCTCCCCAGCCTCCACTTCCCCTGTGCTGTCAGAGGATGGGTATGTTTGGAGAGCTAACCCCAGCCTGGCTGGAGGACTCTTCCCCACCATGCCCCCGCGTAGGTGACAGAAAATGCATCGCCAGTGAGGGCAGAGCTGGGCCTTGCACCCTGGTCGGGTGCTCCTGGGTATGAACCACCAGCTGCATGAACCCAGCAGTGGGGACAGCCCTAGGAGGAAGTGCAAAGAGACCCTGCGTGGGTGGAGGGTGAACTGCAGGCCACACCTCGTGTCGAGCAGGACGCTGTTCTCTGCCCTAATAGGCTTGGCTGTAATTACGGTTTGGAGCTAGGCAGAAGTGTCTAGTCTTAATTAAAATGAGATATGGGTTCTAAAACAGTATACGTTGACCTGTTTGAGCTATCTCTGCAGAAAAGTCAGCAGTTCTGGTAGCTCAGTCTGCTGGGAGGCATTTTGGTTTGGTGAGTCAGCCCTTGCTTAGGCAGCTGGAGGAAGTGTGTGTAGAGCTACCGTAGCTGCGGGCAAACTCTGTCAAGAGATGAGGTGGCTCTGTGCTCTGCACTCGTATGAAAGTGAAATAATGTGGCTTTTGGTTTGTTTTTCTTTCTAAGTAGCCACCTTTATCTCTGCCTGGTCAATACAGCTGTGAGGAGCAGCAGAGATGGACTATGATGCTGTGAATCAGCAACAGCGTTGTTTGTAGGTTATATCCCACCTGTAGTAGTTTGTTGGCTCTGCTGAGGGCAGCATTGAGCTGGTGACAGCTTGGCTGGCAGAGATGATACAGTTCGATTACAGGATTGTGGAGGATGAAATTTGTTGCTCTCCGTGGAAACAGTACATTTAGTATGGAATCAACTGCCCCTTGTGCTCTCTTTCAAAGCTGAGGTTCTCTTCCAGCCCCTCCAAAAAGTTTGGAGCACTCATTTCAATAACTGCAGTATTTGATGGGGAAGTCTCTCATATTGCTGGAACCTGCAGAATCCTGGCAGGCTTTGCAGTTTGGGTGGTTGTGTTGTGTCTGTGCTCCTTGGTGTTCTGCAGGTTCTACCTGAGTGTGCTGTGACAGCTTGCTGACAGTGACTTACTTCCTCCAGATCATATTTGCAGTGATTAGGCTTGTGTGGGATTTGGGACTCAGAGATGCTGCAGGTTACTGGGTGACCTCAATTGTTCTTGCCTCAGAATTAAAATGGTAATGGCAGCAGGTCTCTCCTGGGGGCACAATGTGGAAGGCTGTGTTAAAAATAGGGAGGTGTTTGGTCTTATGCGGAGTCAGATGCACCAGTATTATAGAATAATTTTGAAATAGAACTTCTTGCATGTAAATAAATAAGGGGGATAGAACCTATAAAAACAAAGTTTAAAAATTCTCAGATTTATGAAAAGCAGTAGTATCTTTCATACATTTGTGATACCGTAATGTAACTGGTGCAGACTTAGACTTCTTATGTGTCTACTAAAAGGTATAATTGATAAATTACTGCAGCTCAGTACAACCAGACAATTGGCTTTCTGGGAAATTTCTGACTCTTCAAATTATTTTTTTTTCCCTTTTTTTCCTGCCTTTAGGCTGACTAATTCATCCAGCTTTATGTCCTTGGAAGATCTGCCTTGACATTAGATTTAAATTATCTGGTCAGCGCGGAAAAGAGAAAATATATTTGCTGTTTGTGACATTCCTTAAGGGCTACTTGTTTGTTTGGGGACTGGCAGATAGGATGACTAATCATCAGATTGGGATTCATCCTACCACCGTAATGGACCTTAGACTCTTTTTCTTAAAAGCAAATTAATAATGATTGTGTAATCAGCAGCAGCACGGCTGCTATGGGAAAACAAGAAAGAAATACACTGAATTTTCAGCAAAGCTGATTTCTGTTGGAACAGGGAGAAAACCTCACAGAGGAGGGCTGTAGGAAGCTGCAGTTTTGTGGAGGTAGTGGAGAGTTTTCAAAGAGAACATTGGGTAATCACTGCTGGAGGAAGGAGTGTGTGTGGTGTGTGTAGCTCCTGCCTCTGTACGCTGGGTTGTCATTGTGTGATCTGATGTCCCTTGCAGCCCCATGGCTCTGCGACCACAGCCACATTGGCTGGTCCTCGCATTGGTTGCCGTTTGATATTCCAGGAATTAGCACAGACTTGACAAATGCCCTATGTCTAATCTCAGTAATGCAGATGTATTTTTTAATAGGTTAGGAGAAAGATTTTAGCTTCATGGCCTGTCCGGCATCAGACTGTGGTTAGAGGTACTTTGGAGTCCAGCTCTGAGTTCCTTTCCTTGTAACTAAAGCATTTCTCTGTCTCTTGGGCCATCAGAATTGCTTTATCTTGGGTCTCAAATTAATAATTTAGAAAGGTCTTATGAATGTACCCCTGAAATTTTGGGACAATCATGATGTAAGAATATTTCCTGTTCTTTGAAACATGTCTGTCTCATGGCTACCCCCATCTGCCCTGGAAGAGGAACCATGAGATGGGGATTACCTTTGATCCCTACAAAAGTACCAAGCTCCCAGCTTTAGATGTTTGCTGCTCTGTTTTCCTCCACTTTCTGCTATGAAGAATGGCTTTGACACAACTTTAGCTCAGCTTTGAGCTATAAGCCTGGAACTTGGCAGGCCTTAGTAGGAATGAAGTGTGATAAGGGTCTTTTGAGGAAGAATAAAGAAAAGAAGGGAGTGGAGGAAGAGAGGCTACCTGAGAGGGAAACATGTTAATAAAACTCAGGATCAAGATCCATATGGTGAGATGGGTCTGATCCATTGGCCTGCAGGCACCTGGAGAACACGTATATTTCTTTACCTAGATGTAATCAAGGCTTACTCAACCAAAGCTAGTTGTCTTGAGCCAAGAGGGAAACCACATCTGTCATGAAAATAAGCAATATACAGTTCCTTAGAAGTCTATCCTTTCCACTAGGATACAGTCTCTTCACCCTGCATTGCAGAGTCAATTTGGCAGCTTCCTCAAACAAAGCCTTTGGCTGTAGGATCTTTCCTGATGATGCTCAGCAAAGGTTGTCACCATCCTAGCCTTTAATTCCCTTCTGAAGAGTTGCTGCTGCTTCTAGTGTTGTAACTCTCTGTTGCCAGAGCTGCATGAGCAGAAGACCAGACACTGCCCACCTGCCATTCAGATTTCTGCGGTGTGGCTTAAGGGGTCTATGGCTTTTCCCTTTGGGCATCACCTAGCAAAGGTCTGGACTTGACTCATGGAGAGGGTTGATCAGTTTGACTTCCTGACAGCACTTGCGAGGACAGAGAGCCTGGGCATCTGGAGACCTCGTTGTAGGACTGCTGGGTTGTAGGTAAGCTTACAGTACTTTTGGCTTGTTGATGTCAGGATGTGCAAGTGGGCCAGGAATGGTTCATGCCTGAAGCAGCTTAAGGACAGCGTGTACAAGCCCCGTGCTTTGTACTAGTACACAGATGTAGTGAGATGTGTCTCCCTAGCTAGAAATGACTGAATGCTGAGAGATGCCCCAGCCTTTGGAAGCATTAGCACTCCTTTGTCTTGATGTGTTCATGAGGCTTTCTTTTTCTGTATAAATTGCTTTCTGTGTCTTCAATGTGATCTGTTCGAATTAAACATCACTGAGTGCTTTTTATATAGCTGTGCCAACAACAGGCATATTACAAATGAGAGAATGTGTTCTGAATATTACCAAAGGCAGGCTATTACTTAGTTTCTTGTATAGCTTGTGCTATCATTTGCATTTGCTTACAGTAAACTGCCTTCTTCAGTGCCTGGTAGTAGTTTTTAGCTAGCATATAAACCAAAACCAGAACAAAAGTCAACCATATGCATGGACGCAGGGTGGATTGTGTTATTGCTGTGCCGATCTGCTCGTCCCTGCAAACTCAAGGGTCTGGGTTTGTGGTTGGGCACAAGCACCACGAGAGGGAGCTTGGAAGCAAAGATCTGGTTGGTCCTGGAAATCCTCCTCAGAACGGGGCTGTGCTTCATCCCTGGAAACCAACCATGATTCTTCACAGGTTGAAAACAGAAGAGAATTGGAAATAAATTTATCTTTCAGGACTTTGGTAGCATGGTGTGAATGTATCTTAACAGGACTTCAAAGAAAGTTTTGCACTTCCAGTTAATGTGTCTATCTGGTGTCTGGAATTGCAATTGTATTTGGAGTCTTTTGTGCATAATCAAGGTTATTTGTGATGTACTGCTCTGTTATCACAGGTAGGTAAAAAGAGCCATTTACCTCAGCTGCTGAAGCTGAAATAAAAATACAATCACAAGAACAGGATTTGATATGACTCTGCTTCCTTGAGCATCAGGAACTGTTGCTAAAAACCAACCAAACAAAATAGGGCAAGTCAGGCAATTGACTTTTAATTTGGCTTAGTGCTTAAGCTCTGCTAAACCTGTTTATTCTATTATTATTGCAACTGCTGATTCCAGCAGCTGAAATGGCACTGAGCTTCTCACCACGTCAGGGTCCCCCTCTGCTCCCACACACGTGCCTGCAAGCTGTACTGAGCTCAGGTCTGCTGGTTTTGCTGGGATGCTTGCCCGCAGGAGAGCTGCCTGCACAGCAACCAACCCTCTCCCGAAGCCCCTGTCGCTGTTTATCTTGTAGTTCTTACCAGTTGAACACCGATGCAAGAAATTTGTAGAGCTGGCGTGTAATGGTGTCATCACCTGCCCTGGAACCACCCGCTGTGAGACTGTCAGACAAGGCAATTCTTTAAACTTGTCTTAATTTCCAGTCTAACGCTTCTCTCCTGGAGTGTTCACGCACAGAAGCTCTCCCCTCCTGTTGGGCTCATCTGGTTTTGCAGACAAGTTATTAATGCTGCTGTGTCTGTGGAGCTGCTTTCAGTGAGTAGTTATCTGTCATGTTCCGCTTCTGGAAGTACAGCTCTCGGGAACGTTGGTGAGAGGAGGAGGCACCACTCTATGATGTTCTTGGTTAGAATTGGGGCAAACCAGAGAGCAAAATGCTGCTACATAATATCACCTTCTGATATCAAACCAAAATCAGAGAAGTCTTATCCTGCAGCTGGGAGATAATAGGCAAAACCCACCTAAAAAGAAAATTAAAAAAAATGCAATACTTTCCATTTTCCCAATAATTACTTATGAGTAATAAGTTTCAGCACAGTGATGTCAGACTATTTAGCTGGTGTTTGGCAAGCAAAATTCAATGGGAATGCAAATGTATCATTGTTTATTATATTCAATAAATAGAATGGTTATAGGGCAGAAGTTTTTAGAGGCGCAGGACATGGCAAGTCAACTACAACTGTTAAGATATGCTCAAGTTATAATGTGATTTGTTAAATCAATGAAAAAATGATAGTCATTGTTAAAAGACAGGATGAAATGTGCCTGGGCCATCCCTAACAGATGCATCTGAGTCATCCCTGGCTTTTCCAGCCCGCTCCAGTGTTTCTCCTGCCTCACAGTTTAAGAATCTTTCCTAGGACCTAACTCTGATCTGCCCTACAATTTCCAGCCATTTCTTTGTTTTCCCCATAGCCTGGGGAATGAACAACGTATCAGGAGACTGCTGCTGTTCCCTCTTTCTTCTCTTTTTAAGACAAACAAACTCAGTTCTTTCAGGCTTTGTTTTCTGAAAATACCTTTTGGGGGACATATTTTATAAAAAAATTTAAAACATCTGGTACCTAGTACGTAAGCTGAGACCCCAGCTAAGAGTGAAAACACTCCTTTTGGTGTGGCAGCAGGAATGCTGCAGGTACCCTACTCGGGAAAGAAATTTCCCAGTTTTGCAGTATTGGTGCTGTGCTTTGGATTTATTAATCAGTTAATGGTATTCCTCTTGTGTGCCCGGAGCTGTTCCAAAGGACTTTGGCTGTGCCTGAGCCTGCTCCCAGAGATGACAGGCAAGCAGCCACGCTGTTCACTGGCCTTGCAGTTGGGAGGGCTATGGCTGGGTGAGAAGTGGATGTAAATGTTCTCCTGGCAGCTCCAGCTGAGGAAGAGAAGGTCTAATGTAAATATATGAAAGGCCACTACAGACTAAAGCCTGCCTAGGCAAGTCCCTTTCTCCAGCAGCTGTCAATAGCAAATTTTTTGTGTGTGGTAAATAGGGTGAGTGCTTCTTCTCAGCAATGAGCTGGGTGTGGGTTCTTGTCTTTGGACTCCAGTGTCCCTGAAGGATCTCTCTTCCATGACTTTAGCTGTCTTCCTTTCCTCTTAACCAAATTTGAAGATAAACATGACAAAGCACATGGTAGAGCAGCAAGCAGAGCTGAGGCTGCAGTGGTGCAGGAGGAGCATGTTACATCTTTTCTCTGCCAGAGTTTGCTCCCTCAGAGCCTGCTCCTCTCTCAGGAGTGACTCAGGGAGGGACTGGGGAGATTTGGGGAATTTCCCTGTCTATCCCCAGGGCCCAAAGCTAGCCCACTTGGAGGATGGTGGCTGAACTCACTTGCTGCCCAGTGCTGGTGGCTCGCCATTTTAGGAGGCTCCATGAAGCGTAAGCACAGCGAGTCAGCTCTGTCAGACGACCTGTATGCTACCACTGCTGGGGCCAACAGGGGAGCACACAAGCAAACACTAAATCCCAGCATGAAAATGCATGTTGGAAAAGGTGTAATAGGGTTTGGGAGGAAGACCTTGTTTCTTGCTTGGCTCAGTCCATCCTGGCAAACACCTGAGGGTTTTGAAGGCTGAAGAAGACCCCAATTCAAGGCAATACCATCCAGCCTAATAGGGGATTGGATGCACTCGGTGGACAGAAATCCTTCCCGGGAGAGCTGGTACAATGCAGGATGATAGAAGCAGGGTCCAGAGTATTAAAAATCAAGGGATGAGCTGGCTGAGCAAACAGCCCTGAAGCAGTGCTCGCTCCAGTATGCCACTGCTCAGCCCCCCTGGTGTATGGCTTCACCTTTTCTGTTCATTTTCACATTATTCCTTGTCCCTGTGAATGAGGACATTCATGCCTGGCTGGAGGTCAGCACTGATGCAGGCCAGGAGCCAGGATTGCTTCTTCTGGATGCTGGTTCTCCCCACATATGCTGCTTCAGCCAGCTCCAGAGTCACCTCCAGAAGAAGGAAGATGAGTGGGAGTAAAATGAGTCTCTCATCTGCTGAGGTAGTGGATGTCCCAAATGAGCTTTGCTTGTCCCACAGGTCTTCTGGCTGTCCCTTACCCTCCTATCCCCAAAGTCCTCATTTATCTCGTTTGCCTCCGCTGGCTCCACACTGTCTGCATGAATGCCTCTCTAGGGTGGCTAGAGGCTCTGATAAACCAAACGCAGTCCCATTTCTTCATGCCATGGTAATGAAATAAACCCTTTTCTTCCTCCCACCACTCAGCTGGCTGGTACTCAGCTTCTAATAGCATCCATGGAGTCCAGGGTCAATGTCCCTGGCACATCAGGGAAACCTATAGCAGGGAGGCTTGGCTTCTTCTGGGGTTTGGGAGCTCCTCCATTGCACTCCCATGTATCCTTCTTGCTGGACCAGTGTTCCTGTCGTGCTCTCTGTGCTGCCGTGGCAGAGCCATGCCTGCAGTGTGTGAGATGCTTACAGGAATGCTGCTCTTCTCCTTGATGCCCATCAGTATTTGACGACATGAACATTTAAAACTGCAGAGAGAAAGTGCACTCAGCCCCTCCAGACGGTTTGTATGTGACAATGCTCTTCTGTGACACAAAGAGCTCAGACCCTGGGGCGAAGGGCAGCACTGGAAAGTTGGTCCTCAGTGCCTGCAGACTCTGTACAGCTGGTTGTGACTTACAATCACACTCCAGAGTGACTTACAGAGGGTGTTTTAGTGTAAACTGGGAAGGGAGCAGCAAGCAAAATCTCTACAGCACTTAATATGGCTGAGTTGCGTTTCTGTCGCTCTGCATCCCACCAGATTGTGTCTGTGGTTGTGACTTTTTCCAGCGGCAGCAGCAGCAATCATCATCCCCTGTAATGGTCCAGCAACTGCCTTTTGACAATATTCAGTGTATTTATTTCTGCAAGCAGAGGCTCCTGCCCAAATGCTGCCTTCATCCCACTGCTCAGTGAGAGTGAGTGGAGGCTCTGCCAGTTGAGAGTGGCCAGTGAGGTCATCGCAACCTGTGGTAGCTGGGGCAGAGAAGCAGCGTCAGTACAAGCCTCCAGTGCGCACCACACTGTGGGGAGGCTGCACCAGCAGCAGGGACGGAGCCCTGGGGGGATTTCAAGGGTGGGCAGCTGGCTACGGCACTCAGAGGATGAGTGCGTGGGGACACGGGCTTTTCAGGTGTGAAACAAGAACCAAGTTGTCTCAAAAGTTTGGGAGACTTCATTCAGCTGCAAAACCAAGGTGCCAGCCGAGAATTAGAAGCAGGTCCTCTGCCTCCCCAGGAAGGACTCCCACCTGGTTTCAAGTTCAGCTGGAAATGTTTCCCAGTCTCCAGCGAAGTACTTCAGCCCATCTGCCCAGCCCGCTCACATCTGCTCAGCAGAGAGGACCTTATCTGCCCACCTCATGGAGCAAGCACAGCTGCCAGCTAGCTGGTCTTTTAGTGCACCTTAACCAGACCAGAGAAAAGGTGATGCTCACTGCTTGGTGACTTTGACAGGAGAGCTCCTCAGCTCTTTTTCCCTGACCCTGCAGTACAAAGGGTGGGCCCGCTTTGCCCTTGCATTGCCCACCACCAGCTGTAAAACCTCCGTGCTTAGCCCAGCCCTGTTAGTGCCCCTCTTGCTGAGCTGCTGCACAGCCTTTCCCCCCTTAATAGACCCATAACTCACAAAGGGAAAATATTCCTTAGTGCAGTGATGATACTTAAACCAGAGGAGGGATCAGTGGGTTTTTTTTCACTTGCTTTTAGGCAGTCAGTTCCTTTGCTCCAGCCTTTGCTCCACATCTGTGACTGCAGCCTTCTCCATCCAGCTGAGAGGGAAATTATGTGTGCAAGAGGAGTCAGGGCTCCCTTCCCGGCACAGCGCTCACATCACTAGGACTCCTGCGCCGGCCACACGCTCAGCCACATGCTCGAGGATGCTGCACCTGAAAGTCCAGTTTCTGGATGACTCCCAGAAGATCTTTGTAGTTGATGTAAGTGGGTATCATATTCTTATCGAGGGGGGTTGTGCTAATTATTGAAGTTGTTGTTCTGAAGGGTTGCATGGCCTCTGATAGCTTCTGGTTTTCAGATTTAAAAAAACCCAACCAACCAACCAGAAACAAAGCAAAATAACCTCAAATCCAAAACAAGAGGTTATAGTGCTGATTGTTAAGTGTCTTTCAGCACCAACACACTCTTGCTCTCTCCTCTTGTTGACATTATTTATAGAGAAGGAGGAAAAACTTTTACTTATCTGGTGTCATCTTTTCAAAATCAACTAATATGAAGTGATGTTCTTGACAAGTGTTGAGTTCTTTTCTCATTTGTCTGTCTGTCAGTATAAGCATTCAATAAGGAAGAAAAATCTGGGAACAGAATAAAAATAGGATATTTATCCAAATTACCCCGGTGAGAAACATCCACATGCGTCTCTTCCTGGGCATTCAGCTGAAAAAGAAAACCGGGTGGTTTTAAGAATAGCTGAGGAAAAAACTCCCTGTATCTTATTTTCTGCATGACAATGTCCCATGGCACACTGTCATTAATAACTCACATTTAATAAATGCTACTTCTGTGTATTGACTACTGAAATAGATTTTAAATGCTAATTATTAATATCTGTGGTGTTAGATATGTATATAAATAACTGAAACCAGATGTAAATTATGTCTTAACTATGTGTTAGAAACACATCTTTTTACAAGTGTGATTGAGCATTTACTGTTGGTAAGGATTTGATAGTCACAGTAGCTAATTGAACTGGATAATTCAAGTAGATCTGTTCCAGCACTTACCTGCACCTCCTCTGGGACCACGGTGTTTCACATAAATTGTATTTTTTCAAGTTCTCAAGCTTTAGATTCTAATAGTCCTGATCTCTGGCTTTCTAGCACGGCCTGAGAACTGCTCAGTCTCGGATGTACTGCTTGGTTTCCTTGTGACAACAATTTTGCACAGAAAAGAACTATAAAGCAGTTCCATCACTTGGCACAGCAAGTTGTTTGACTGAGTTTAATTAATGTGTCCTAGATCTAGAGTCAGCTTAAAAATAAGACTAGCCATTTAAAAATGCTTTTTTTCCCCCCATGTTGGTTAGAACCAGACATAGCGAGAGACAATTTGAAAGATGCTGCTGGTACAATATCGCTACGTTTTTTTTCCATCTCTGCTTTATTTGCCCAGAACACTTACAGCACTATAGCTGTGCATGACATGTTATTGCAGCAAATAGCTTCCATTAGAGGAACTCCTGGTCATTTCCTTTTTTAGCATGGAATGGTATTGAAAACCCCTTTTAGGCATTTCATGCATTTGATGCTATATGAGTATGATAAATGAGTAGTTGAATTAGTGACTTCTCCATCATAAAAGGACTGCTTTGGGCTAAGTTTTGAGCAGATATTTCAAGCAACTCTTCCTAAACCCCTCCTGACTTTGGAAAGCTCTTTTGAATATGTCGTACTTCAGTACAATGGGAGGGAAAAGGACAAAAGAGAGAAACCCTAGCAGGCCTGATTCCCCCTATGCCTGGTGCTTGGCATCTTTACCTGCCTCACATGGGTACCACAGCTGCTGGCACATGCAGTGAGGTCTCATCTCCAGCCTGGCTTTGCACGGGAATGAGTTCCTCTCCCAGTGCTGGGTGCTGATTCAGGAAGGCTTCTGCCTCCCTCTGCATCATCACTGGCAGCTGAGACCTGGCACCCTCCCCACAGCCTTGGAGCTCCCAGGATTTCCTTTGGCTGGGTGCTGGAGGTGGCACCCAGCAAGCCAGGTCTGAGTTGTCAGGGTGAGGGAAGGCAGAGGGTTAGGGTTAGGTTAGACATCTCCAAATGTCCCCTGTCATGCCCTCTGTTCTGAACATCCAAAGGCTGATCCACAGCACAGATGGGACCTTGCTGGGACATGCCAGTGAGACCTGTGTCTTGCAGTGGGAGGACACCAGGGTGCTCTGTCCCAGTGCACCGAAACAGGGGCAGCCACAGCTCAGCCTTTAGTGGGTGTCTTGCACAGAGAGGAGATACTGCAAAGCGGCCTCCCTTCTTTTTTTCCCTCCCAGATACCTAGAGCTGTGACCTGGCATGTGCTCTCACCAGTAAAGTCACTCTTCTCTCTAGAAAGGATTTAAACAAAACAGTCCTGAGCCTGGGCAGCCTCGGGAGCCCTCCGAGAGCAGCACAGAAAGGGTGAACCACTCTGCAGCCTGAGCAGACAAAGCCTGAGTGTCTCCGCTAGTGGAATTTGCTACAGGGCAAGATTCAGTGCAAAGGAAAAAAAGAAAGAAAAAGCAAACCAAACAAACCCAGAGAAACTAATTGTCAGAGCTGAGTGAAGGACAAAGCCTCCTGTGGTCTCGTGTCTCTTATGATGAATAGAAGTGGGAATTCATTGACAGGAGGTGTGCAGAACTGGCTGCATGTGAGCTGGTCCAGTCAGGGCATAGGGAGCATTGAGGCTGGTGGCTTTTGGTGCATGGAATTGCATGCCAACAGTGGCAATGCAGAAGACACCAATTAGGGGACATCTCCTGAGGTGATGGGGAAAGATCACAACCAACCCCACAGGCTGTTGCAGCGCCGTAAGCCACAGACCTCACTGCAAAGGCCCGTGCTAGGGGAGCACTGCAGAAATGTGACTTTGTCACTGGACCACAAGTGCTGCCAGGGTGACCTTTGGGGTTGGGTGTGTGCAGCCCCATGTGTCACATGTTGCTGTCTGCCTCTGGATGTGCCTCTTGCTTCTTACCCCTTACCCTGCTTACAGTCCCAGCTGCTTCCAGCGTGGAGAGGAGGGATGAGCCCAGCCTCTCCTTTCCACCGTCCTCACCACTGGGGTTTCTGCCTGTGGGTGCTCACCTGGCCCTGCAATATCATCAAAGGCACATCAGATGTGAGGTGTCCAGCCCCACATGTCACGCTCCTGCTCCACAGTGTGCTCCTCCAGCACAACCCCACTGCTCCTGCTGATGCTGTCCCAAGCACATCTGTACCTTGGTGCTTGTAGCAGCAGGGGTCAGGGCCTTGGTCCCCCACAAATGCAGGACGGGGAACCTGCAAGAGGAAAGCCTCTCCTTTTAAATGATCCCCTGCATCATAGGGTTGCATCTCCTCAACAAGCAGGTTTTCCTGGGGACGAGGCCACTCGTCTCCTGCAGTGCTTGCCCTGGGCAGTGCTGAGCTTGGAGGAGAGCGGGTCTCTCCGGGCAGACATGTGGTGGGTAATAACCCGGTAAGAAATGCTTGTCTTTCCTGGCTGCCTGACAAAGGCCGAGGCCTTTCATGCTAGCAAATTCTAGCTTGGAAATCAACATTTGTAATTGCTTTAATTACCCTTGTGATCTAGTAATTTTGAGGATAACCAGGAGTGCTGCAGAGCGAATGCTGTTATTATGCTATCACTTCTCAGCAGCCTTTCAGCGTGGAGCCAGCAATTTCATCCCAGGAGAAGCCCTGAAAGATGGTTATTAGTGTGCATCACTGCCAGCAGCCAGGGTCCCTCCCGTCCCTGCCAGGAACGAGGAGCTGCAGCCTGCCTTCACCTCCAGCACCCAAAATGCTGTAATTTAGCAGCTCTCTAACCCAGTCTCTCTGCTCTGGCTCACTTTTACCCTAACTCATGTTCATTTTTGGACTGGTTTTCAGAAGTTAATGAAAGAGTAGTGGAGTTCTTGCTGGGGTGGGTCACTGCCAGGCTCACTTATGGTGCTTTCTGGAGCATTTTCCAAAGCTGGGGGCCTCACAGGTTCTTCCTCAGCCACATGGCAACAAGTCAAGCAAAACACCTTCCAAGTGTTTCTGTTTACTAGAAATAACTACAGCCTGGCCTCCCTTATCTGCATGTGGTGCCACTTAATTAATATTGCTAAAGCACAGGTATGACCCAGGGCCCAAGGCACAGGATCTGCACAGGGTCCTGTTGCTCTTAATTACCATTAACCATAATAGTAGCTCTTCCCTGGCAATCCAGTTGCTGGCTGTTGGGGCACATGGGCTCACTGTGCAGGTTTGAGGTGTGCTCCCATTTGCTCTTAATTAAGCACGATTGCCATGGCTGTCCCTTGGTCAGGCAGATGCTTGTCTTGGGGATCGCTCACTGATTTGCCAGGGATAGAGCTGCCCGGACAGTGATGACTGCAAAAGGTGAGCCAAAAGCAAGATTTCTTTCCTTTCCTTTTCTTTCTCCTTTATATTCCATATTAAAGGAGAGAAGTGATGAGAAGGTATTTACTTTCCGAGATAAGGAGCACATAGTTCACATTCATCCTGTCCCACATGCCAAAACCAGCAGCATTTATTGGATAAGGCTTTGGGAATCAGGAGTCAGGAAAACCCCACAGCTCCTCTCGAGGTGAAGGCAGGGAGGTAAAACTTCCCCCCTGTCTCACTGAAACCCTCTCACCGTTGCTGTCAGCATTGCCTAATCCACTGCTTCCATGCTGTGTTTGTTTGCTAGCAAAAGTCCTGTGGAAAAGGGCTGTTCAACCTCACCTGCAGCCACCTCAACCTTGTGGAGAAGGAGTACTTTGGGCTGGAGTTTCGCAGCCAGGCTGGGAACCACGTGAGTGCGGGTCGTGGCATGGGACCCCAATGCTGCATCCTTGCAGCGGCTGCCCACACGTCTGGGGGGATTGCCAGCACCTCCTGAAATACCAGAAAATTTTAGTGGAAAGGTTTGCCACAATTTCAAAAATCCCTTGAAAATGGGAGTTACAAGTGGAGCCACACGCTGGTTGGCAAAGCCCCAGTGATAGGCAAACCCCGGTGATAGCCACAGCCCATGGGGTGTATCTGTAGCTATCCATGGAGGGTGCCCAGCTTGTCACAGTCACTGAGCCAGCCAATATTTTTGTGTGGCATTCTAGCACGCTGCTGCTGCTTTATTCACCCAGTTCTTCATTGCCTTATTTCAGGTCTGGTTGGAACCACTAAAACCCATAACAAAACAAGTCAAAAGTAAGTATTTCAAAAATAAAATTCTTCTAAACCACTACCAATGACAGATCAGCACAGGCATGTTTGTGCAGTGTTACTGCCTGGGGACAGGGGCTCTGATTTTCTGCCATTTACCTGAGCTCATTCCGTAGCATGAGGCTGGACAGGAGCATTTGCAGAGACGCCGCAGTCCATGTAAAACCCTGTAGAAATACCACTGCCTTTGCAATCTGGTATCTGCATCATTCTAGGCTTGAGCTGCTAATAACCAGGCATCGGAGCTGGGCTGGCTCCATGTGTGCATTGCTGTGCTGGCAGAGCAAGCGTTTCTTCCTGCCCCCCCCCCCCCCGAGCACCTGAGCCGTCCCATGGTGTCCTGGGACAGTCGGTGCCTACAAAATTGCCTTCCTCCCTCTGTGCTCTTTGCCTTGGGCTTGGCTGTTTGCTCTCACTCATCCCATGAAAAAGCTTTGCTCAAACAGCCTCCTACGGAACTGTGGCGTCCCAAGTGCTTGGAGGGCTAGCTTTAATGTACAGCCGCACTGGTGGCAATCACACTGGGGCTCTGGTCAAGCTCCAAACACCCCCGGCATCACTCCATGGAAACTCCCCTCCTGACAGGAGTCTTTGCAATTTAAATAATTACTGGAGCATTTTCTCTTTAGTATTATTTAAGTATCCAACTCACTGTTTGCTACCATTGGTAACACTGGGGGTCTGGCCAGGCTGGTTTTCTGGGGGGCAGCTGGAGTCCCTTATGTTCAGGGTTTCCAGCCCTGATTTGTAAGGGTCCAGAGTAATTTACTCTGTAAGGTTATGTGTGAAGAGGGTTGTAAATGTTCTCAATAGACATGTAAAAGAAAACTTATGAAGGTGTTGTGTTTTAAGATCCTAAGGAGGTTCTTTTCAAATTTATGGTGAAATTTTTCCCAGTGGACCCTGGCCATCTGAAAGAAGAGCTGACCAGGTACAGTACTTGTTCTATTACTTTCTCACCACACAGTCCTGTATTTTTGCAATTGCAAACAGGCATTTAATTCCTCATCTTCATCCACCCAAACCTGTCTGTGAGCAGTGGTTATCCTAAGTATCAAAAGAGCTCCATACTTTACAGACCAAAAATTGAGAGACTATCCTTTCCTGATCCTCTGTTTTTAAACAAAATCCACTTGAAGGATCAGTCATCTTAAGGCTGCAATTTGTTTACTGCCAAATGCATTACCAGTTGGGCACCAAGTCTGACTTTGCTCAGTCTAGCTCCTGCCTCAAGCTGTGTTCTGAAAGAATAACTGTAATTTTATTTTTAAAATGACATTGTTAGCTCTCACGTTCCTGAGAAAATGTTGTGAACAGGAACTAAGAATAAAACTAAGATAGGGCTTCTGCAGAACATTAGCCCCAAGATATGCAAATATTCTTAAAACATAAAGGAACGTTAACTCTGAAACCTGCTATTTCTGTGGCAGGGTCATGCTGGTCATGGTGGTGCCCCGCTGTCACCTTCTGCTGGGGCTGCATGCTCCTCTCACGACCATGTGGTACCTGCATCCCTTGGGTTGAAACATGGGCAAGGGCAGGGAGAGGTGTGGGGACAGCCTCAGCTCTCTGCTGAGCCCTGCTCCCTGCTAGGGCAGGCTCCTGTCCCCCTCCACAGGTACCTCTTCACCCTCCAGATCAAGAAGGACCTGGCCCTGGGGCGGCTGCCCTGCAGCGACAAGAGCGCAGCGCTGCTCGTCTCCCACCTGCTGCAGTGTAAGGGCAGGCGAGTGCCCACAGGGACAGTGCCCCTTCCCAGAGGACGGGGTGCTCAACAGGGCTTTGGCTATTCAGCCAGGGGTTCCCCTGGGAGTGACCCCTCACAGCCTAACCCATGCTCTCCCCATGTCCCTCGCAGCTGAGCTGGGCGACTTCCACGAAGAGACGGACCAGCAGCACCTGGCAACCCACAGGTACCTGCCCAACCAGGAGTACCTGGACAACAAAATCATGCACTACCATCGGAGACATGGGTAAGGGCTGCTCCATGTCACAGTTGCCCACCCAAAACACCTGACAGATGCCTGACAATGGGACTGTTCCCATTAGCAGGCAGGGCCGGCGGTGGGGTGGGTGTGATGCCAGCATGTGCACATCCAAAATGGCATTTTTACAGCCCATTTCAACAGCTGTCTTCTCACTCTTGACACTTCCCAATGTGTTTGTGTCTCCAGTGGGAAGACACCAGCTGAGTCAGACGCTCAGCTGCTGGACGTGGCCAGGAAGCTGGAGATGTATGGGATTCGCCCGCACCCCGCCAGTGACGGCGAGGGGACGCAGATCAACCTGGCCGTGACACACATGGGGGTGCTGGTTCTGCGGGTAAGCCGGGGCTCAGGGCGGCTGCCAGCACACAGGTGGGATGGCCTTTCCCCAGGGACATCACCTGCAGCTGGGGGGGACCTTTCTCCCTCCTGCATGCTCCAAACACTCCCAAATCCTACAGGAGGGAGCGTGCCCTGGCAGAGCTGAGGTGCGGAGGTGATGCCCGGGGCCATGGCTGCAGGGCTCAGCCCCACCACCTCCACCAGCACCGACTGCGTGCAGCCGGGCCTGACCGGGCTCTGCAGGCTCTTGTCACAGCAAGCGTGGCTGTGTAAGCACCACAGGTTACACGGCTGCGTCACATGTATCACTGTATAATCTTCCAGCAAAAATAGCCACCTCACGTCTGCGTAATTACGTAACACTGTAATCACAGTGTAGCTGCAGAATAAATACAGACTTGTCGCAGCCGGCATGAAGCAGTGCTTGCCTCCCACAAAGGCTAATTTCAACCTGGGAACATCTTGCCAGAGTAGAAGAAAAAAAATAATCCTAACTGTGGGTCTGCTGCTCATACTTAGCGCTGCCAGACCCAGTGATTTATTCAGAGCCATAAACACCCCTCGCACATAGAGCATCTATGATCTCATTACAATCCGGGCTCTGTCAGAAAGCTGAGAGGGTCTCGGTGCCACAGCACGGAGTAAAACAATTGTACCTGGTCCTGCTGTGACAGCAGTGCGTGTGGCTGTGCCTAAATTAATGTGTAATCATAATGAGGGGTACGGTATGCTTGCTGCCTGCTTAAGCTGGGTCTAAAGGCAGGGGAGTGAGATTAATTCTGCTAGGCTTCCCAGCAAAGGAGATGAGGGGCTTACTTCTAGGGGGCTGATTCTGCATTAACTCATGTGGCATTTGAGCTGGGACAGATGAGACCCCCTGCCTTGACCTTTGTGAGGATTGTCTTGGGATCCTGGAGTTTTACAAGTAGCTTCAGCAGGCAGAGTTAAGCCCTGAACCTTAATACCCACTTCTGGAGATCAACTGATGGTCAACCAACAAATCTTGGCACCCCTTCCTCAGACCTCAGCAACAGCAAGAGCCATGCTGGGATTTTGGCCCATGGTATTTCTGCAACCCTTGTTTGCCCCATCCTGCTGTAACCACTGTGTCCATCCTTGCAGGGCAATACAAAGATCAACACATTCAACTGGTCCAAAATTCGCAAACTGAGTTTCAAGAGGAAGCATTTTCTCATCAAGCTCCATGCAAACATCTCTGTAAGTACTGCGCTGCAGGGAGCTGCCGGGCTCAGGAACAGGTGAACAGAGGATCAGCCACACAAAGTCCCAGATTTCGAATAAAATCCAGTTTTGCTTCTCATGGGTGATTCTTCTTCCCCTCCCCCTTGAGCATGGCATGTGCCACCCTGTGTCCCCAGAGGCTGGAATCACCAACAGCCCAGAGTCAGCCAAATGGCAGAGTCTGACCCCATGCCCCTGACACCAGCTCATTTGTCTCTGGCCGTGCAGGCACTGTGCAAGGACACACTGGAGTTCACCATGGCAAGTCGGGATGCCTGCAAGGCTTTCTGGAAGACATGTGTGGAGTACCATGCCTTCTTCAGGCTGTCTGAAGAGCCGAAGTCAAAGCCCAAAGCCCTTCTGTGTAGCAAGGGCTCCAGTTTCCGCTACAGGTAAAGTCCTGGGGGAAAACTGAACACAGGCCAGGAAAGGGTGGCTCAGAGCCTTCCTTTTATGTTGGTCCTGGCTGGATGTGAGGGGTTGATGGCCCTACAGCTGCTTTTCCTGGAGAGACCATTGCCTCAGGCCTGCTGCGTGCCCCACCTCCCCTAGAATGTGGAGATGTTCAGGGCTGGGGCTGATGGTACTGCTCACACCTCTCACCCCTTGCTGCAGTGGGAGGACGCAGCGGCAGCTGCTGGAGCATGGGAGGAAGGCAAAGATGAAGAGCCTGCCCTTTGAGAGGTACCAAGGGGACATGGAGGGGGGAAGTGCCCAGGCTGGGGACACACACCCTACCGCCCACACATCCACCCATGCTGTTGACCTTACAGGAAGCACTACACATCCCGCTATGATGAGAGGCAGTGCCGCTCCTCCCCGGACCTCCTGACAGATGTCTCCAAGCAGGTATCTCCCCTCAGCATCACCAGGAGGTAGCTCCAGGGCTGGTGGGGTGGGGGAGGTCTTGGCAACTTTACCCCGAAGTGGCAGAGAATGCTGGAGGCCAAACCAGACCTTTGGCTCTTGTCCAGCTGGGGGGTCTGGGCATCCACCCTCCCTCTGTCCTTGCTCAGGTGGAGGAGCTGCGCCTGGCCTACAGTGGCCGGGGCTCCTACCATGCCAATGGGGTGCATGCCTCCGAGCCCACACTGGACAGCCGGCGCCGGAGCTCCGCCGTGGAGGTGATGTTCACCACTGAACTGGAACGCTCCAAGCCTGAAGCATCCTCTGCCTTCCTGCCCCACTCCAAAAGCTCATCTGCCTTCCCTCTGCTCTATGCTGAGCTGGAGCTGGAGCGAGCATGGGAGCCCACTGACCTCTTCAGTTCCAGGAATCCCCTGACCTCTTTTCGGCCCCACCACCAGTTTGCTGGGAACAGTAAAAGCACCTCAGTGGGCAACATGCGGGAGGTGAGTGCCCGCCCACTGGTGTATACAGATGTGCCATGCCCCCTGCCCATGGCCACCCAGGCCCCGCAGGTCTTTTTCTACCTAGACAGGCCACCACAGCCCCCATGCCATGCGCTGGTGCCTGGCGAGGACACAGCCGGTGGAGGCAGCCCTGTGGCTTCACAGCCCCTCAGGCAGAGCCCGAGCGGGACCCGGGCCAGGGAGGTTCATCGTGAGGCTGTGGGCATGGCGGTGGGCACAAGCGTGGCCCCCAGGGGGGAGAACAGGTTGCTGGCTCGCTCCTTCGATTATGGCCTTCAGGAGCAGCCTCCCAAGAGGTCTTGGAGCCAGTCGGACATGAAAACCATCCGCTTCCCCTACGGCTCCGAGTTCAGGCCCCTGGGGCCGTGCCCGGCGCTGAGCAGCAGGAAAGCGGGCGCCTTTCGGCACACGGCAGCACAGCAGGGGCTGGCGCTGGGCCCGCGGCGAGCCGCCGAGCGCTACGTGGGCAGCAGCACCGAGTCCAGCGACTCTGACTCTGACCTGCTGGCTGCCGACTACTGCTCCCTGTACGGGCGGGTGCTGCGTTCGCCCATGGCCCGCGTGCGCCTCTCCTCCGGCAGCCTCCAGCTGGATGAAGAAGATGAGGAGGTGTCCTTTGTCACCAATGCCACTGAAAGGACTTCCAGGGGGGCCTCCAGGTATTTCACCTAGGAGCCTGACGCCCGTTAGAGGGAGCAGAGGAGGCCAGTGCTGACGCGGGGCTACAGAAGGGTGACGTTTCTTGCAGGGCTGCTTACTATGTGTGAAGCATTGATGGGCTTGTGTTGTGTGAGTGCTTTTAGCCATAGTGGATGTGTTATGGACAAGGCAGTGTTCAGAAGACGCACCCACTCCCTGCACCACGCTTGGAAGCTGGTTTGTCTCTGCCACCACACATAGAGGGTCCTGCTCCAGCCAGAGGGGCTAGGGCTCTCCTAAAGTCCTGCAAGGACCTTGTGTCCTGCCCAAGCTGCTGGCCATGCTTGGAGCTCAGCTGCTAGAGTTTTAATCAGAGAAGGGAGAAAAGGGAAAGAAAAAAAAAAAAAAAAAAATCTAGGTTTTGGGGTTGGTTTGGTTTTGGGTTTTTTTGGGTTGGTTTTTGTGTGTTTTTCCACAATTGTAAGGGAAGCACACTGGAGGAAAGGGTTTTCTGAGGCCCTTTTGGAGAGGAGCAGGATAGTCAGGGGCAGCTGCTCCTGGAGCTGACCCTTGTGGACACAGCCAATGCTCTAGCATGGAGCTTGTCTCCTGCCTCTCCTCCCTCCAATGCTGCAGAGAGTGCCTGGCCCTCAAGGACAGTGTTGCGTATGTGGGGTGCTCCTTGTGATGCTTGGAGCCATGGAGGAAGCAAACTGCTCTGTCTTTTCCCTGGCCAGTTTAGGGAATTATTCTTCCCCAAGAAGATCTCAGTGGTGCTTGTAAATCATTTAGCAGCATTCCACAGTGAGCTCTGGGAAATGGGTTAATGAATAATATTGTGTAGCTCTGCTTTTCTTAGGCCTATTACCTGTCACTTTCTGGCAGCACCTCCACAGCCCTGGTCCTCCAGTGCCCTGCTTAAATCTGGGGGAGTGAGGCATGCAAGGGGGTCCTTTTCTCCCACAAATCAGGCCTCAGTTAAGCAGTAAGGGGAAAAAGATCTCAGGAGGGGGCAGGAAACAGGCAGCTGATGCTTACCCATGGCGTTAGGAAGCCTGCTGTAGCCACGGCACTCTGAAACTTTCTTATTTGCTACGTGAGTGCAATGTTTTTTTTCACCAGGGCTGTTTCTGCTCACCCTCCATGGGGCAGCAGGAGAGGGTTTCCCAATTTATCCATTGCTCCTTTGAAGAGAAAAGGTATGAAGATACTTCTTAGAAGTATTTTTATTTTAAAATCTTATTATTACCCTAAGACTACATGGAATCTTCTCAGAAAACTGGAGAATTATGATACCTCTGTTAAGATGATAGGGGAGGATCTTATTACTTTTCTTTAAGAACAATGCTAAAAGTATCTGTAGGAGCCCAGTAAATCCACAGTTGAGAAGCCACTGAAACCTACTAGAACGGGTTTCAGAAACAAGGAAGCTGGGACAAAGACAGAAAATAGTTTAAAATAGAAGAACCAGGCTTATGGGTACTGCTGACCCTGTGCAGTGCCGTTCTGTTTTAGAAGCTGGACAATAAAAATCAGTTGTTCACACCAGAGCTTTGTGTTTCTCCTTCTGTCCTGTGAAATCCCCCCCCCCTCCAGCCCCCTTTCCCCTGCCCCTCCCAGCTCCCAGACAGCCCTCATTGCTCCATGGAGCTGTCAGGCTGGTTTCCCTCCCCGCAGCCACTTGCTGGCTCCCTCGGTGCCTTCACCGCCTCAGCGACTGGGGAGACTTGCTGAGATCCCTCAAGACTGCTGAAAACAACCACATTCTTGGTTGGTTGCCTAAAGAAATGCATTAGATCAACAAGAAAGCACGCTCTTAAGGTTTGCTTTTGCTCCTGGTTACCCTGTACTGGAGAAGCTGTGAACTATGGGGACCCACACACTGCTCTGGCACAAGTTCTATTAAAAAAAAAGGAGTATCTTTCTGGTTATAGTTGCTTCTTCCCTTTTCCAAAGGTGGGACCTTGGAAAAAGCAAGGGCCACCATTCAATTCAGCATTTTAGTATGGTGGGCTATATGCATGATTTAGGGGGCTGGGGGGGATGGAGAGCAGCAGTGTTTAAAGCACAGACTGCACACACAGCCCTCAGAGAACATCCCTTCAAGGGTTGTACCTTAAGCACATAGGAAAGCCTACAAATGACTGTTACCTCCTGAAATCATGTGGAGACAGGTAAAGGCTGGCCCAGGTCAGCTTTACCTGTAGCACATCCCACACCGTCCTGCCAAGAGGGAATCGATGGACACCCACACTGTCCAAACTTCCAGGAGCTGCCACAACTGTGCTGGGAAACAGCATGGAGAAGGAGAAACAAGGACTTTTGAACTATTTTTGGATTTTTCTGACTAGAGAGCACTTGGGCACAGCATGTGCACTGTGCCTTAGCACATCCTACATCATGGTCAACAATAGCAGAAGAACAAAGCAGTTCATGAGTGACAGAAATTAACATCTTCAAGCTACATTCATTGCGTAAACTTGCTTTCTTGGGACTAAAATAAAGGAACAATCCCAGTAAGGAGGAACAATGGAAGTAGTTCTTGAGTAAGTCCTTCCCCATGGTCCCTGTTCAGCCCCACTCACCCAAAAGAGGTAAGAACATCTATTTCAGTGATTGTGTTTCACTAAGGAAGAAAAGGAGGATTGGAAGAGGACACGGACTGCTTTGGTCTGCTGATGGTGACAGACAGACAATAGTACCTGGAGAATGTGACCTTCTATAACTCTTACAAAAGCAAGGACTACTGAAGGGGGAGGAGGTACAGCAGCATTGCAGGGTCAAAACATTAGGCTACTTGCATTCATACTGAAGTAACTGGGGTTGTCATATAAAACACATCACTTAAAGCTAATCTTGAAATTCAGATGAATGGTGTTTAGCAGCTTTTTAGGTAGAGGTATATAGGTTAGGATATACGAAGGAGCAAAATATATGAAGTACACAAAGGACTTGAGTTTGGCCAAACACTAAGACAGGTTTCAGTGTTTTTACCTCACCTCTATGTTACTTCATTTATTGGAAAAACAAGCCAACGTACATGCCACTAAAATTTTGCAAAGAGAAAAATAATTTTATTCCAGTGTTAAGTCATAAAACAGTGTGATAAAAATCAGACCTTTAACAGTTGCTAAACTTTGTGCAAACACATGAAGAACCTACACAGTTGCCTATTCAGCTATAGATAGGTGTTTACGGTACAATGTGCTTACTGTACAGAAGCATACTAGAGGAGTTGGAGAGCAAGGGCTTTAAGAATGGTTACATTGATAACTCACCTACCCAAGAACAAATACGTTTCTCTACTCTGTGATTCAGACTACTTTGATAAGACTACATCAGCATCAATTCTCCTCAGGCTACAGTGGGAAGCTAGCAAACCAAACAAGCAAGAAGACAGTTCCCGCATGAATATTTTGATATATCTTTCCAAAAGCTATCTGCCAGCAACAGAATACTGCTGATTAGGTTACACAGTTCATCAATAACTAACACACTGCAGGGAGAAAGACAACTGTTCTCTGGAAATCAGTAATACAGATACCTATTCTTAAGAGTTATAGTCTTATGATGCACAGAGACTTAGGCGCAGAAATGCCATATGCAGTACAATAAAAAACCTTCTTGAATGGACTGTGCTATAAGAGAACAAGGCTGTATATTACACACATGCAGATGAGTTTCTCCCCACACTGTCCTATGAGGTAGGTGTACATCCCACCCATTTCACAGGAAGAGAAGAGGCACCATAGTTCAGCAACTTGTTACAGTCATATCACAAACAGGACAGGTTCCAATTTCCCAAATAATTCACTAACCCCACCTACCTAGAATTGTTTATAGAGTTGCATAGATTAAAGACCCTGTGTCAACAGGGTGGAGCCACCAGTTACAAAATCCAGGAGGAATTCCCATCAGCTTTCCCCTTGGTCTCCCATGTAAGAACACCATTTTAAGGGAAGTGACATGGAAGTAATGTTTTCAATTCTGAGAAATCTGTATGGAGCTCTTTACAATGAGATGTGGGTTGAGAATGATGAAGTGACAGCTGAGGTAACTGTGGCACAGGCCTGTCTGTACCTTCGCTCCACAATGCCAAGTTCACAATGAAGTCAGAGTGCTCTGACACCTCTACCATGTTGTCTCTGATGTTCACACTGTTGTCACTGATGTAGACGTCTCTACCACATTCATCTGAGCACAGATCCCGAAGACTCCTCTTTAGGAACAGAATCAAACTGAACCCTGGGGCTGCTCCATCCATTCCCTGTGGTGTAGCAGCTGCAGCTGGCAGGTGTCCTCCAGAGAAGAACAGCAGGGGNACTCTGCAGGGAACACCTTTCTTGAACTAGAACACAAGTTTTAAGAGGTATATCCACACCTCTGCACTTATACTAAGATCCAAAATAAAATGCACAACAGAACAAGCTCATGAAAGTTTACAGAACTTAAATATTTATTTTTAAACCATTTAAAACCCCCCAAAACATTGAAATAAGCTTCATCTATAAACAGATTTACAAGACTAACAACTACAGAAGCTAGAGGAGCACTACAATTTGTTTCTGTGATGCAGTTATTTTGTAAAGCTTCAGATCAACTGTATTTACAACTTTTGCTGCTTTTACATTTATAAAAATATTTATTTAATCCATAACATTATTGTTTTCAAAAACTATTTCCAGACTTTTTTCTCAGATATAAATTCTAATTGAATTTCAGTTATATAGCAGATGAAAGTTTTAAACAGAAACATTTTTTTAAAATTAAAACAAGGAGTTAAAAGTAATTTTTTTTACAGTGTAGGCACCATTGAAAATAATTGTCCTTGGCATATCTAACCACCATCTCTCACAAGTGTCCTTTATATAAAAAGGATGTAATGGCAACATTTGACTAAAAATGCAGTATTTACTTGCACACCATTACTTTTTCAATATTTGGCAGATATATTTCAGATTCTTTAAAATGACTTTTGTGCAAAAACAAAATGTGCAGGTCTGAACTATAAAATAAACACACCCAGCCTTTATCAAAAATAAATTTACACCAACAGTTCCACAGCTAAGTACTGAAAAACAATCCCAGTTCAAAACTTCAGCATAATATACATACTGGGTTGAAAAAGGGAAAAAAAAAAAAACCCAACCAGAAGAGATTACCCATCTAGCAGTACCATAAATATATAATTGAAAGCAACTTTATAGTCTTAGCTACTTTTATGAAAAAAAAAAAAAAATCATTCCGTACTGCACAGTACTACCTTTTTGTGAAAGAATATCTATAACTCAGTTATTTGCATATTAACTGGTAAATACATATTTAAAATACACTTCCAGAAAATTATAAACAAATTATGCTGATGTACTGTATTTAATGTATTTAAGAACGAAAACGTGTATAAATATCTTACAGGAGAAACAACACCACCACACAGAACGCTGGTGTTACACTGATACCTGCTTGTGAGGTATGGATCACGCGACGCTCGGCTTCTCTGGCTCCCTTCCACCCAGGCATGTATACTCCGAGGAAAAAAATTAAATTAAGTTACATTGGACTTCACTTTTTGTCCATTATTGCCAAAAGCCCCACCCCCTCAACTGTATTGCTCTAAATTTTCCTACCGTGATGATGTAAGATTGAATTACTACTTCAAAACCTGTTCTAAAAGGTAATACATATACTGTACATCAGGATATACCTGTTGCTACATATCACCTGCAAACTATTGACATATTGCTCTCAAATATATTTAATCATAGAGCTGCCTAAAATACTGTACCAATTTAGAATTATAATAGATACTGTTGCAGGTTTATTTTTCAGGGCACGATAATTATATGCTGGTTGAAGCAGGTGCTACAGCAATACCCTTGCCACTACATTACATGTTTTGAATACGCTTGTGAAAAAGCTATTTTCTCTGAAGCTTGTTAGTGATTTACAAAAGTTTAACTCATGAATACAAAAGACCTGTACATCCCCATGTACAGGAACAAAACAGCATCAAAACATACTGTACTTGCACTTTCTATTAACTAAAGTAATGGTTATCTCTAAAAGCAAAACTGCACCTCAACATTTATCAGATTAAACAGGTGAAACTACAATATTAAAAGTTGTTCTTTACAAAATAATTTCCTGAAAATATAAAACCATGTGCACTGCCACAAAATAGTTGAGTAGGTTCTTTCAAATCTTCAATCACCATCAATATGTTGCAAAGATCCAAAAGGCACAAGGAGCTCATGAGCTAAGCACTGCCAAGCTTGAAGTAGTTTTGGTGGGTTTCACTGGGTCCATACGAAACAGCAGTCATTAGGTGAAGTTTCTTAGGATGAGTCATTAACAGAAAATCTATGGATAAAAAAATGCAAGTAAGAACTCCGTTAATTATATTGTTTCAGCTTGGCAAACACATCATAACTATTTTTGCATCACTAAACTAGTACATGCCTTCATCCAACAGCTGGAGCTGTTCAGCCTGCAGAAGAGAAGGCTCCAGGAAGATCTTACAGCCGCCTTCCAGTATCTGAAGGGGCCTACAGAAAAGCTGAGGAGGGGACTGTTTACAAGGGTTTCTAGTGATAGGATGAGGGGCAATTGTTTTAAACTAGAGAAGGGTGGATTTATATGAGACATTAGGAAGAAGGTCTTTACTATGAGGGTGGTGGATCACTGGAACAGGTTGCCCGTAGAGGTGGTGGAGGCCCCATCCCTGAAGACATTCAAGGCCAAGCTTGAAAGGGCTCTGAGCAACCTGATCTAGTAAGAGATATCCCTGCTGACTGCAGGAGGATTGGACTAGATGACCTTGGAAGGTCTCTTCCAACTCAATGCGTTCTGATTCTATGAGTTCATAGGAAAAAACCATCAAAAGTGTTACATATACCTACCAAAGCTAGAGGTTGAAAGCACCGGATATAAGAAATCTTTCACATTATCACTAAACTACTCAAATTTACCCAATGTATAAAGTTCAGTGTCAACCAACCTTTCCTATGCCCAAGTACTTAATTTAAATTTTTTTCTTTTAAACAATGCCTAGAAAAAACTCCTTAAACTTACTTCTGAAATTTCTCCATAAGTTTCTTCACCATCTTGTCTGTGATCCCTGGACAAGCTGCTTCTGCGATATTGATGCTTTTCTCAAGTTCCTCAATTGCTTTCTTCCTGCTGGCATTATTTGTGTCCTGCTGTTTGAGCTGAGTGGTGAATCAAAACAGATAACTTGTAAAAGTTACCAGACACTTGGGTAATACTTTTGAAGAAGTTAAGTCAAGACTTACCTCAGCAAACACAGGGGTGATTATCATAGTTAAACAACTCAGGGTTTTAACAAGATCCTGATCCTAAAAGATAACAAATAAAGATTACATTTGCATATTCCTATACAACGTATATGCTAAATTTAGCACAGCACATGTAATTTTGAAAGTTCAGTTAAATTCAACAAAGCCCTTGAAATACATTACAAAAACAATGAAGGCACAGTACATCAAATGTTACGTGATGTGGAAACAGATGCCTGATGACACATCTGAAACAATGTCACATATCTTCTGAAAAACAATTCAGTTTTTCCTCTCCAATATTATACGAGTCTTTAAGTCACATCTCCAAACAGATACTGATCTGTTAGTATGCAGTATCTTTTGCACTTAAGGCATAGGAAATATCACTAGCAAGCATCATCTCTTGAACTACAAAAAGATGGCCAGTTCTTATGAAAAGTGAATAATTTATAGTTTTATCACTATCCTCCTTAAATTGGTTTCCAAACCAGCACCTGGAAAGAAGAGCTCTTCAAGACTGTACATACCGTCCCATTCTGTAGCTTCTTTGCATCTGGCTTCTTCCGAACTGTAGTAAAACTCCATTCTGGATGAGAGTTATTTTCTTTGTTACTGGACTCCCTGAAGAAAAAGGACATGATGTACATAATACTAGCCACAATATAGTGCTAAGCAAGCATAGGTAACCCAAATACGTAACAAATCTATATGGATTAGTTCCATGTTCTTTAAAGAATCTTCTTTCCAAGAATAAAAACATGTATTAAAAAATTAACTGAATTTTTTAAAAAACAACTTCAGAGGCTGAATAAATTGAAATATGATCAAAGCAAGCAGAAGATGTTATCTCCCCATAAAGCTTACCTTCTCCCATGGCACCCCATTTTAGAGAGTTATCTGATATCCAGAAAGACTTACAGAATGTATGTTGTTCCACAGGCACTGTGCCAATTTCTTCATACACCTCAACCTTCCTCTGCAATATTTCTAATTGTGATTCAGTGTTTTTGGTATAACCACTAGCCTCAGACTAGGAAATACAGAGCACTTAAACAAAACTGAAACTGAGTTCAGAGAGAAAAAGTTTAAAGAGAGTGCATAGCCTCTCTTATGCTTTAGTCTTTAGGTTCATACAAGAATTTTTCTTGAAAGAAGCCAATGAAAAACATGGAACTAAAAGAGATGTACAGAGGAGGAGTTAATTACACAGAGAAGCTGCAAGAAACCTACTTCAGTAACACTATTTAATTAAAAAAAAAAAAAAAAAGACCAGAAGAGACTAAACTGAAAATACACTTACGAATCTGAACCATCGGAATCGCTTTCATCACTACTATGTCCCTCTGCTTTCCATCTCTTAAACCTATCAATCAGTTCTGTCAGATATGAAGTCTTCTTGGCATTTTTCATAATGAATTTGTGCTTCAGAAGTTCTTTTGCAGTAGGGCGCTGTAAGAAACACTTTGAATATTTAATGTTATGCTAACATTTCATGATTTTAAATGTTAATAGGGGAGATTTAGTAAGGCAACTGACTTCTAGAGCTAACTCACATAGTATCAGGAAATTAGTGAAACAGGAAGTCAAGAAAAGCAGTAATCCACGTTTACAAGCACTCTAAAAATATGACCAAGTCACACAGACTTATCCTCCTCTGCTAGAAAGTACACACCCAGGAAAATGACTAATCAAAATTCTCCAATGCAACATTTCCTTGTAAGCAGAATTCAGACAGACAGTTCTGCTGGAGAAAAAGACCTAGAATTGTCTCCTCTGTCAAGGCTTCTCTTCTAACATTATCCTTGGTTTGACTGCATTTTAGGAAGCTGTCCCTGCCACCATCATTTTTTGCAGCATTCTCCCTCCTCCTTTCAGTATTTTAAACAAAAGAGGCTAGGATGGAGACATCTATTAAAAAGCACCACCACCATTTTTAGTGAAAAATATAGTCTCTAAAAATTACTCCCATCAACTATGATGCACTGCATCAGCGAAACACTTCACAAGCGTGAGAGCAGGAAACAAACCCAAAACATCTATATACACACATATATCTACTCACAAATGTTGGGTCCTTATTCAGACATGCATCAATGAACTCTTTAAAAGGTTTACTGAATTCTCCCAGTAAAGTTGGAGGATTGTTTTTTGGAATGAGAAACAGAACTCTCATCGGATGCATATCAGAGTTGGGAGGCTCTCCCTTGGCCAGTTCAATAGCAGTGATTCCCAATGACCAGATGTCAGCCTGAGAAAGGAAAAGTTACTTTTAGTACTAAATTAAGGGATATTGTGACTAAGTATTATTTAGTAACTGAAATCTTCACGTATACTGCATCTATAAAATAAAATTAATTCTGGTCTAAGTAGATAATGAACAGAGATTCCTCCCTAGTAATTGAAGGCTGTAATTTCCAAAGAGCTGGCTGACTTAATCACTCTTTAATGACAAACATCTACAACATCACATTTGTTGCACACTGTCGCTGTTATAACACTGTCTGCAAGTTAAACGTGCACCTAAATACATATGCTTTTGGAAAACACTTCAGAAAGATTCTTTTTTTTTTTCCTATATAATGAACTAAAAACTGCCACAGATCTCCTCTAATTCAGATGTTTAGACAGCAAAACTGCATGCTGATGCTACTGCTTAAACTGTAGACGCACTGAAGTATTCAACCCTGTTTGACATCTCACTCTAAAGGAATAAGGCAGAGAGTTGAATCAAATACAGCAGGTGATCACTTAATTTCTTTCCTAACAGACCATGTAACAAATTTAGCTAGAAAATTATCCACAACTAGTTAGATCTGAAACACTAAATTCACAGTGTAAGATTCTGAAGAATAATAGAGTGGTATTTATTTTAGCTAAAGGTAAGCATTATAGACAAATCATGTCTTTGCAACAAAGCATCTTATGAGCTATACAATTCTTTTCTGATTTAGAGATTTTCCCCAAGTGAAATATATATTACTTGCATCTTTTTAGATGATCTACAGTATCTATTAAGGTCACTAAGGTGTTTCTCATTAAAAAGTGGCTGGCAATGCTTGACTGCACTTGGTACTGAAGTCATAAATCAAAGCTGCTCACAGAGTAAACAGGGTTACAGTTTGCATCCCTCCAATCTTTCCTATTCACAAGAACTAAAATATCTGTACTTAACAATGAAGAATTAAACTAGCTCATTATTACTGAAATATCAATCAACAATTGCATATTGGAGCAAATTGTTTTGAAAGAGATGGGACTTATAAATCTCTGCCACTATGAAAATGTATGAATCCCTATTTTATTTTCTGTCACTTCAAAGTAGGGAGAGAAGGAGAAAGGTGACATTCAGTCCAGATGCCAAAATATACATCTGTATCAGTCTAGAAATTGAAGTGCATCCTGTCCAAAACTCTTCATCTGTCCTACCAAAGGCTTGCACCTTTTGTGTTTTCCCAACATGCTCTGGGCATAGAAAGAAAAAGAGTATGTTGCTCTTGCAACATTGCTCTTGAGGAGATACAGAAGGCAGAAGATGAGGCTGCTGGGAGAATGTAAATGAAGGGATGGTCCAGCTGACTTACACACAGGGCACACAGAAGAGGGATTATTCTCACTGTGACTGGACAACACACATTTCCAAAGTGGGGTAGAGCACTTTTCCAAAATGCCCTGGGGAGCACATTACAGTTGCACCACTGAAACCCAGCACATGAGAACTACAGCATACTTCTCCTTATCAGCAAGAACCCTTGCGACATGGACACAAACTCCCTCAAGTCTGAATGATCCTGGGAACGTCTCCTGGAATGGGAATATCTTCAGGACATCTCAGATACTCAACAGTCTTTCCTTTATGTGAAGATCACAAGTACAATTACTATTTGAGAAAATCAGTATGAAAGTATCGCTTTGCAAATACCAAGATTTTTACACTTCTTGCCCCTGTGTAAGGTTGCATGTGTAGAAAGTTCAATGCCAGCAGTGAAGTACACTGCCCTTCCACTAACCACTAGGTCATCTTGTGGGTATACACATAGAAGAAGAGGGCACTGTTCTCTCCTTATCATTTCTAGCTGCAGCTCCCAGCCCTCAGAAAAACATGGAGAAGATCCTCTTTTCTACTGCTAGTTCACACAGCGAAACTCTCCTTTGCAATCAGTCATCCATCAACAGCTCCCACGACCAAGATATGCACGAGGTACCATAATGCTACCACAGCTACCCACCCTGTAGTTCAAGTTACTTTTTAACTTCACAAGATCAGTCACTTGTGTTAAAATCTTCAGCTTTACACAGGTCCTCAGAAATGCCATTAAAGAAATTATATCCAGAGTTGTTTATAAAAATATGAGAAGAGAGTAAAATTTCAGCCACCATCTTGGATTTAAATAAGCTGATACAGAGGGTCTGTACCACCACAGTAAGTTCCAATGGCATTCTAATTCCTGAGAGTTATTACTGTTTGAATTAAATGTGAAACATTGAATTGAGATTAAAAACAAACCAACCCATCCCCAACACAAAGCATCCAGGGAGTTTCTCAAAAGGAATCTTAACATGAAAGCATCGATTTACTTGGTGGGTTTGCACAAGTCTTGCACGTGAGTACAGTGACATGTAACTACTGCATAAAAACAATTTAATTGTACTTTTTTTATTTGAGACTCTGTAATTCGAAATCTACTTTTTTTTTCTCTCCATACTGATAGAGCTAAAACCACAAAAATCAAAGTCATCCCTGTTGGACCTGCAGATACAAAGGAAAGTTATTCTATTCCCATACTTACTTTTGAGTCATATGCTGACTGCTGGATGACTTCAGGGGCCATCCAAAATGGAGTTCCAACAAAGGTGTTCCTCTTAATTTGTGTGTCTGTCAGCTGCCCAGCAACGCCAAAATCAGCAAGCTTAACATCACCTTGTTCTGATAACAAGACATTGGCAGCTGCCAAGGGGAAATAATATCTAAATTAGAATACTGCACTTGTGATTTTTAAGGCTTTAATAAAGTAACATTAAAAATGTTATGCACCTTTTATATCCCTGTGAATTTTCTTCTCTGAGTGTAGGTAATCAAGACCTTTCAGGATTTCCTTTAGCATGGTAGCAATCTGGAACTCATCAAATGGGCCAGCACGCAGCTTTGGAGAAAAGACAGATTAAAATAATTTTAGTCTTATATCTAATTTTTGCCTTGTTATTAACTTAATTAGATTAGCAAGATTTTTTTTTACAGTAAAGAACTAACAGAATTCATAAACTATTCAATGAAGTGTGCCACCATTCTATGAGAAAGACATGCCATTGGAATGATGATCTTCATATCTCCTGTACTGATAATATCCTGACAACGCTGTCACTTCTCTATTAGAGCTTACAGTGTGCACTCCCTTCAGCATGCAACACACATGAAAAGTTAGAACTAACTTTCCAAAAAGTTATAGTTTCCTATAGGCAACAAACGTGACAGACTGAATTTTGCATGTTAGCTTAAGCGAATTAAGAAACACAGTTTACTTCAAAATAAATTAGTTAAATTTAAAACCAACAATCAATTAATGATACTCTTTTTTTCTTGTTCCAGCATTTTTGATTCCATGTTTGCTTTTGCATCAAGAACATCACGTGCTACTATAAAGTTGCTGGTATGGAATAAGTGTAAACTTTGCACATTAGATAGCTATGTAAATAAGGCAGAAGCAATTAAGGTGAGTGATTCTGCTATTAAAAAAAAAAAAAAATACCAACAACACAGCACTGAAAGAGAGAAGACCATGATATTTTGGTATGGCAAAGTGAGGCAAGTGAAGTAAAACTTAGTTTTATTCTTCTAAAGGCTGAGTGGTTTCAATTGTCACTAGTAAAAGCTATTTCATTATTTCTGACACTGCACAGGAGACTATCAATTACTCAAAATTGTTAAAGAGTAAGTATCTCACAGCCTCTTTCTCAAAGAGGTTAAGTTCCAGAGCTACAAACTACTACATGCTACACAACTACTACGCTTCTGCATTTGTAGAGCTGAGTTGGTGTGACTTCATACAGAAGCTTAAATGGGTCTGTGAAATCAAGTACACACTTCAGCTCTTGCAGACAGGACCACTGCTAGCAAATATATAATTAACACCATTCTAAAATACCGAAGACAGTATTTTTCCTTCAGACTGACACAAAGACTGAGTTGTACTATCTTACAGGAAAGGGTGGGTCTCAGCTTCACAGCTGAGGCAGAGCTGTACTGAAAGCATGGTTAAACCACATCCACATACAGTGGACGTGCTCTTGTACTCTCTGAGCTGCATCCTTCATGAATGCTACACTATCTTCAGTAAAAGACACTTTCATGCTTAACTGAAAATACTTGAAAATGGAAAACCCAGTATTTTTTAACCAGTTAAAATTTACTGTACTCTGTGGGCACACATTTCATTAATTCCTGAGATCCAATCCCAAAAGCCTCACTTTCTAAGAGCATAATGAATTCTGCTGGGGAGAGGGGACAGGGGACTGAGACAACTGAAATGCCAAAACTCCACCACATATGGCAAGAACAGTACTTTTCATACAAAAAAAAAAAAAGGCTTAAAGAGAAACAGTAAAAACAAACAAAAAACAAACATCAATTCAATATAACAGAACTATCATTCAAATTCACTTTTTGGAGCATGACAATGTAGCAGTGATATAGTATCAGTTGTCCCCAGGGACTAGATTTATAAAGAGACAGGAAAGCACAATGAAACAAGGTTCACTAGTCCTTATAATGAACAAAAAAAAAAAGAAAACAAACATCTACTTACAAGATCCAAAGCTGACCCTCCACCCAAGTATTCCATTATTATCCATAGTTTTGTGCCCTGTAAATGAAGGCATGAGTTATTAAAAGACCAAAGCTGCCATAAAAAAAAATCATATATTTCAAAAGAATACCAGCATACTATTAGGAGAATGCAAATGTAGAGTCCCATTAATCACCAAGTTATATGTAACTACTTCTTGTGGAATGATTGCACAACTCCTGTGCAAGATGTCTAAATATCAATTCAAATTTGACTTCTGTGTTTAAAAAGCAACAGACACCCCCCACCATCACTCTTCTACCACTCATCATTTTCTGCTCACTGGTATCTACAATGATTCCACCTAAAGGAATGGAACTTATGACAAAAAAAGTGATCTGGTGGTGGTTTAAGTTTAAACTAAGTGCTTTAATGTAAGGCTGTAGTTCTTGTAAAAGACTGTCTCTGCATTACAAATACTAATTCCAGCCATCTACAATACAGAAGCATTGCAATTTTAATAGGAAACTTCCTTATAACATCACACCGCTCATCTGAGGAAAATACTCAGAACTTACAATTACTTTTGAGCAGAAGAGCAAGTCTGAACACTCTTCAAAGACAACAGAAATTTAAAGCCTAATAGAGGTAGCTGCCAGGTTCCTCTTCACCTATGTAGTAACTGTGCAAACTTCTAACACATCCACAAGCTCCATCTTCAGCTCCCAGGTCCAGCAAAAAGTGAGAACTGGTCACCCTTGAATATGCTTATACCTAAGGACTTATATCCTACTACAAAACATGCTTGCTACCATAGGGGCAGCTCACATTTAGAGATACAAAGCAGCACTAGTACCACCAGCCAGGTGAAATTGCTCTGCCAGACCTGGAACCCCACCAAAACATTCCAGTTTACGAAGTTTTTGGATCAGAGGTTTGAAATCAGACATTAAAAGGTCAAAAATAAGAGCAATACAGTTCAATAAAAAGTATGACTGAAGAACCTTAGGATTTTTTTTTTTTAAAATTATTTCTAGTAATACTACAAAGCTCAAGTACTCCTTCACTCTGCTATTTGAATCTCAACCCCTGTGAATATGTGAGCTTCTGCACTTTTTGTGGAGATGTCTCAACTACTAGAATATTAGAACTGACAAATTATTTTAACACTGATTTCTAGATGCTGACTTTACCCTTCACAGAATCACAGAATGTTAGGGATTGGAAGGGACCTCAAAAGATCATCTCATCCAATCCCCCTGCCAGAGCAAGACCACCTAGAGCAGGTCACACAGGAACGCATCCAGGAGCATTTTAAAAGTCTCCAGAGGAGACTCCACAACCCTTCTGGACAGCCTGTTCCAGTGCTCTGTCACCCTCACAGTGAAAATTTTTTTCCTTATATTTTTGTGGAACCTCTTATGCTCCAGCTTGCACCCACTGCCCCATAACCTATCATTGGCCATCACTGAGAAGAGCCTGGCTCCATCCTCACGACACTTGTCCTTTATGTATTTATAAACATTAATGAGGTCACCCCTCAGTCTCCTCTTCTCCAAGCTAAAGAGACCCAGCTCCCTCAGCCTTTCTTCATCTTTGTGGCTCTGCGCTGGACTCTCTCAAGCAGTTCTGTGTCCTTCTTGTGCTGAGGGGCCCAGAACTGGACACAATATTCCAGATGTGGTCTCACCAGGGCAGAGTAGAGGGGGAAGAAAACCTCTCCCAGCTTACTAACCACACCCCTTCTAATACACCCTAGGATGCCATTGGTCTTGGCCACAAGGGCACATTGCTGGCTCATGGTCATCTTGCTGTCCACCAGAACCCCCAGGTCCCTTTCTCCTATGCTACTCTCTTAACAGGTCAGACTCTAACCTATACTGGTACCTGGGGTTATTCCTTCCCAGATGCAAGACTCTACACTTGCCCTTGTTATATTTCATTAGATTTCTCTCCGCCCAACTCTCCAGCCTGTCCAGGTCTCGCTGGATGGCAGCACAGCTCTGGTGTGTCAGCCACTCCTCCCAGCTTTGCGTCATCCTTGGTACGTAGGTGGCTGGTTCATATAAACAAAATCAGAAGGCTTTAATATCAGGTCTGCAGACTGTATGTTTCAAAACAGGGATATGCTATTTGCTTGCCAAAGTCCCCTCACATTTCAGAAGAAACCCAAATATTAGTATATGGACTACTACTCAAAGAAATTCTGTGAATGAAAACATGTCTTTATTTAAAATTAAAACCAGTTATTAAAAATACCCAACTGAACCAGACCTGGTGAAGTACCACCACACTGTTTAAATCTCCAGCATGTATTTACTAGTGCTAGTTTCCTTACAACAGAGCACAAACTTACGGCAGAAGTACTTTTTAAAGCCTCTGGCACCCTATGTTGTATGCTACCCCACCCTACTGCCTGACTAGTGACAGAGATCTCAAGAAAACTCAGAAGCAAATAGAGGTGCAGATTCTGAAAGCACCACATCCAACCATTCTAACAAAGCCTGCTCTATTAGATTTATACTGAATTTAAAAAGCACACCATTTATGAGAGTCTATTCCAATATTATGAGATCAGCAGGGAAGGGCTGGCTAATTTTAGCAGGTTTTATAAAGCTCAACTTTGTCAGCTGAGAAGACCTGCAAGAAACTTCAGTTTAAGGCAAACATTGTGGTTACCAGACATGTTTGGAGGATTTGACTATTACTTGAAAACAGTATAGGGTGAAAATGAATAAGCGCTGTGTTTCTGAAATAATTTCTGAAAGAAACTGCCACCATCCACTGTAACCGGGTGTGGACATTTTCTAGCCAGGCATGAACAACCTTTTTCCTAGCTATTTTAGGTCAACCAAGTATAAATAGACAATGCAGAACAAAGAGTGTCTTTAGATTGTGTCAAAGCTCTGCCGCACAAAATGCTGTACAATTTTGATGAAAGTCTCTGGATGCTCTTAGGGGTCCTCCATGGTCAAATCTGAAACACTGAGAATACCTCCAGGCTTGTTTTCATTCCAAAGAAAAGAGCAAGCCCAGGTGGCAGGAATAGTTACAAGGATAATTTTTTAACTCCTTGGCTAGATGGCACAAATCATGACATTTCAGTCACCAAGAGAAGATCTATCTCTAGGAGATCAGATGGAAAGCACAGTTCAAGTATTTTATCAAGCTTCACAAATTTGAATCACCAAAATATGTCAGAACTAGGGTAACCTTTAATACCTTTAATGTTTTTCTTGTCTGAACTGCTAAGGCAGTAATACATTTTGAGGAGCCGTTAGGCTTGAGGAAAACATTTATTTTAGCTCACGTAACTTATGCTGCTGCATCGCTACACACTATCACTTTCAAGGGTACCCTCCACAACCAATGTTTTATTTATTAAGGTGTGATGTTAATTGCAATCAAAGCACAATATGGGATGGAGACAAATTTAGATCCTGACCTTCCACAAATATGAACATCTACATCAGGATATAAGTTACCTTATAGCTATAAGAGTTGCATTAATACAGCTGTAAGCTTGCACAAGTCTACAGGCATCTATGAGAGACACAACCTAAAGGTAAAACATTTTACTGCCATGCACAAATGTGCTTATTCTGGTGCACTCTGCCTATATATAGTACATCACCTACCAGCATGTTTAGAAAACACTACTTATCTTACCAGATAACCAAGGAAAATTTAAAAACCAAACAAAATACTAATACTTAAGCTGTAACAACTCATTCAAACGCCAACATTGAAGACACACAGGTACACCAAATTACAGAGACATGGGGGTCTGCACCTTTTTATGTTGCAGTAACTGAAAATTGGCATCAGCTTTACCCAGAGAACCTCAAGGAAGGAGACCTTGCCATGTTGTACAAATAAGGTTTTTAGAGTAAAATATTGATAACAGACAAACAACATTTCACCATTCAGTAAAAATATTAAGGGACAGTCCATATTTTAAAATCACATTTGCAAGTCAGATGTACAAGCTGTAGCTAATGAGCAGCTAGACTGCAGAACACAAGAGTATCTTACTTGGCATCAGCTGAGCTGACTAAGTTACAAATTAGTAAGTCAAGTAATTGAAATAAAGACACTCTTCCCTCCCCCCCCATCAGCAGCAGGAGCATCTGGAATAGCCTGCATGTGGCTCCCTGGGACTGGGCCACTCCATCCTGAGGAAACTGTAAAGCTCCAGAATACATAGTGTTCTACATACATACACTGCACAAAACCAAAAACCTCTCATCTGAAATGCTCACAGTTAACATCTCTTATTTCGTGTTTTTGTCACAAACCACTTTTAATTATCAAATATGCTATATGACTGGAGGAAAAACTGAAACTCACTACAAATTGATGACAAGAACAATCTGCTTATTCAAAGCTTACTTAGAATTGGTTAAAAAAAACTATAAATAAGTTACATGAGAAGATGTTCCATTACAGTTCAATTGGATGAACTGAGGGACACATGAAAAACCTGACGCCAACTCACGGTCTCAGCTACAGTTTCTTCAAAGTAAATACTATCAAATGTAAAGATTTAAACCAGCTCTAGATTACTCAACTAAGAAATATCTGTAAGTGTAGGCAACCTGAATGCCTTTGCACTGAGGGTTTGCTTTGGTATAAACCAGAGACTTAGTATTTTCCTGACTAGTGAGTGCAAAACTCAAAACCATTTCTAAAGGCATTCCTAGAGCTTCAGAGAAAGCTACATCTGTGATTACTGTATTTCAGTGAACCATTTCTAGTCTGTAAGCATGACCTGAAAGAGGGCAGACTAGCTCAGCTGGTTTGTTTTCCTGTAAAAAAAGGGAAAAAACCCTTTCAATTTTTAAAGTATCTTCTATTTACTCTATGCTAATGCTCTTTTTAGCCACTATCTCAAAAGGTACATATTTCTGGGAATATTTTCCATGATCTTTATATATAAAACTAAATATTCACCAACAAACATATGGGACCACTCTGAATGTGATCTTAGTACCAGTTGTATTCATAGCAAACTGCTATTAATATCTGCAGCCTAGGATTTTGCTCTGTAAGAAATAAGATGTCTTAATTTTCAGAATTTAACCTCAATGTTCTTTAACCTTTAATCACAGTCATTTGGTACACAACTGTACATATTTCACTGCACTATATAGAGAAATTACATCCTGAATTAAGTACTAAACAGCTAATTACTTAGGCTGACAGCCATTCTCAGAGTAAGACCTATTAAAAAGCTATAGCAATTGAGTATTAAAAAAAAAAAAGCAGACAGATACAACTCTCAAAATACCTGTTATTATTGAAATGAAAAGGCAGTATAAAAGATTCTTTGCACATTTAACAAAGCTAATACCCTCTTTCTCCTGAGGAATCTCCAGCTGAAAGATCTAGTATTAGTAACCAAGGATAAATCTAGCCTAAGAAACATTCAGAGCCAAGATACTACCCAAACAGTAATTTATTTTTTTGTTTTTAAATACAGAACTAAAAGTACCCATTCATCTGTGGACATTTTTATTCATTTGCTTGGAAAACAGCTAGCAGCAGAACCACCTATAATGCTAGCCTGGGATGCAAAGCATTCCTATGAACTATTCCTTAGTCTTTGTGGGGTTTGGTTGGTTTTTGGGGTGTGTTGGGGTTTTTTTTGAGGAGGAATTTCTTAAATGAACAGGAAAGTGACCAGAATTCCACAAACACCTTCCCAAGCTGCACACAGAGTAATTTTCCTTCCCCAAAATCAAAGTGTCAAAAGTAAACAAGAGATCAGCATTAATCTTCTAGAATTTATCTATTTAAAGTAGAAATGGAAAGAAAAAAAAATAAGGAAAGTACTGCAGCATTAAGGAGATCCCATATTTGCCAGCAATTTAAAAAAAATAAAAAAAAATACCCAGCCAGAAGTTGATAGTTCTAGAGCACTAATAGAATAACTATACTTAGATATCTAAGAAAAGGGGTGAAGAGTGAAAAGACCTGCATAATAAGGCCAAAGAAAATGGCTGTGATGCACAGGTACTTAAGCAGATTTGCAACACCCTTTTGGCTTTCAGTATCTACATTGCTGTAAATAACTAAAAGATTATTTTCTTTCCCTATTTAATCCATGACTTAAAGTTTTTTTCCACCCACTATCCCTCAAAACCCCCCGAAACAAATAAAATGAAAAACCAAAAACAAGCCCCCATCAAATCAAGGTTTCATTTCCTCATTTACAGCTACTGAAAATACCTTTCCAAGCAAAAACACTTTCCAAGGTTTACCTTGACCTGTTCATACCTTAGGGCAAACAATCAGGCTTTTACAACACAAAGTTAAAACGATGGATACCCAGAAAGATAATCTTTAGGACTTAGCTCAACACAGGGAATAAAGGACTGTAAAAAAGAGGGATCACCATTCGTGCACTGCTCCAGGGAACACTGCCAGCAGAACTCAAAGTTACCTTGAGAACAACCAATTTGTTCTAATATACCACAATGCAGAAAGTAAATTCTACTACATTTCAGAGCTCTATCATTTAATAATAAACAAAACAAAAATCACACTGATTGAGCCCAGTAAAGGCAAGAAAAGACGGGACATCAGTGACAACCTGTTCACTTCAGCATGAAGAATCCTGAGAATACTGAGTAACTAAGCCATCAGCAAAGCCACCACAGCTGTCTTATCTTGGTCAAAATGAGAATTTAGTATTTCAAGTACAGAAAATTAAATTACCCACATAGCATTAAAGTATCAAAAATGGAATACTTTGGCAATTTAAAGAGGAATAAAAGCCAAAGGACATTACTAAACAAATTGTGCAAATACTTTATAGTATCATTGGAATATATAGCACAAGCATGACACAGAAACATTTATCAGAGATTTGTCTTCAGAATAACATCCCAAAACCAACTATAGCTTAAGGAGCCAGAAATGGCTGGGGGGGGGGAATAAAAATACAACAAACCAAAATAAACCCACACAACCCTCCCAAAACTCACAAGAAGTGCAAACCAAACCAAACCAAGCAAAAAACAAACAAATCCAACAAAAAAGCCAAACACAAACAAAAACTCCCAGACATTTAAGATAGCTGTAACTATGGCTAACACTTCAGCTTCTATTACATGGTTTCAGTTTTTTTTAAAATCACCTAAAACATGTGTGCACTGTAGATCACTTAGCCAATATTTAAGGTGATCCTTCCTGGACAGTTATGCAAGTTGAAAAGACATACCCAACATTCTGTATTTCTGTAGGTTTTCATTTTTGGTTGTTTTTAAATTATGCCTTAGATAACATTTCACGCAGTGGTTATGTAACTCTGCTGCTGTCAGTTTTACTTTGTCTCAGGCCTACTATGCTGCAATAATTACCAACACATCTCTACACAGTGCAGTTTCTTTCCGTATCAGAGAAAGGTTTCTGTTTCTACAGCTATGAAGGTATTTTTTTATTGCCTAGAAAGGCCACAGAATTGTACTAGTGATTGCAGAGGGAGGAGAGAACCAAGGTGCAAAAGCAATAACAATGGCAAGAGGAATCCTCTACCAACTCTGTTCATTCTCTAGCCATTTTGAGAGAAGTTTAGCCTCAAAGAGTACTCAACAAGAGGAGCAAAACAAAGTGAAAAGCTCTGTTCAAAGTAAAACAAAAACCTACTAAAAAAGCTCAAGTCAGCACAATAACTTTTTCTCAGTTTTAGAATTTTTCCCTAGCTGCATTCAGGGGATGTACTGGGGGTACCAAATCTTTGTGTGATACTATACCTTACCTTTAAATATGATCCATAGTATTTTGTTACATAGGGACTATCACACTGACTTAAAACAGTTATTTCTTGTTGTATATCTTCTATTTCATCTTCTGCTTCCTCAAGGTCTATGATTTTTATAGCAACCACTTGCTGCGTCCTATTATCGATTCCTTTAAAGACTTCACCAAAGGAGCCTTTCCCAATGCGTTCCAGTTTTGTGAATAGTTCTTCTGGGTCTGCTCTATGGTTCTAGAAAAAAAAAAAAAGGAGACAGGAGAGAGATACACAAGTTACTTAATATACTTCAAAAGTTATTAGGCCTCATTACTTCCCAAGAAACACATCATCCAGATTTATCATCACTAGAAGGCTCACATCAGATAAACTTATTTCCTGCAGATTAACTTTCAATTCTGCTAATAGTTATAGAACATACATTACGCAATTAAGTCAGAGGTAAATGAGCCTCACCAGGGAGGGAGACAGGTACAAACATCATTCCACTTCCCCACACAACCCTTTAAAACGAAAGAATAGAGTTGTTCTTAATCCTATCTGTGCAGTAATTCAGAAAATGGGGAAATGCAGTGACTGGCACAGGAGCACTAACATCATCATCACCATCACCACCACCCAGGCAGAAAAGGCCAGGCTTTCCACCTGGCCAACAGCCTTGGGCAGACAAATCAAGTAATGCAGCGTGGAGCTACTTGTGAGAGGACTGCAAAACCTCTGCGGCGTTCATCAGCACATTGGGATCTGGAAAGATCAGGCATCCTCAGGGCAGCTGAAGTGCTGACAGAAAGTAGGGCAAAAGGGCCTGAGCTATGATCAAAGAAAGAATGAGAAGGCTAGAGTAGAGTACTGGAACTGAGGTACTGGTCAGAACTAGCTGGCATCACCCAAGCATGCCTTGAAAAGGGGAGCAGAGCACCGGGCAGCACAGCGCTGCTGAGGACACCTGGCTTGGAAACTCTGTTGCTTAACTCCTCTTTACATCAGCAGACTGATTATTATATAAATATTTTAAATTTCTCAGTTCCATTTGAGTAGTCATGAGGGAAACAAAAGGAAACAAATTCTCACTTTCCTCTGAGTGGCTGCTTAAGAGAACCCTGTGTATCCAAAAACCACAGCAGTGACTTCTGAAGGCTAAGGATGACTTCCTCCACAGTTTAAGAACACAAAACTTCAGACTATAGTATGAAAGTTTACAGAAAAGTGTTTTTAAGAGGTAAGACTAACATGCTAAGAGAACAGTCCATGCTTTGCAGGGCAACAGAGTTAAGCACACAGCTGCTCTCAGAACTGGGCAACTCATTGCACCAATCCATCTTTGACCAAGAAACATCAGCCCCAAAGAAGTCCTTCATATTTTCAGACATTGCTGTTGAATTGAAAGAGATGCTTTGCTTTAGATCTTTCTCACACTGCACAACTCAGAGCCAGCAAAAGTAGTGACTTTTGGCAAAAGCTGACATTCAACCCAAGGCACAGATTACCCTACATAACAAAATACTCAAGTATCAGCATGAAACTCCGGAAGACTGGTGTTCTTGCAAATGGATGCAGAAGTATTCACAGGGAAATTAAAAAAAAAAATTTCTACTTTAATTTCTACCTAATCCAAAAGGGACAGTCTCATTTCCTTCCTGGGCCCTTATTGTCATTTCTTCCCTTCTACCAGAACCAGAATTTATTCCACAATATGATGAGATGAATCAGCAAACAGATTTAGCTAAGAGTTAACCATATGATTTGTCAGGTTTATTTTCAGTGGAATCAGTTCACTGCTCATATATACTAAGCTGTCATCTGTCCTATCACAAGAGGAGGGAACATGAAGCAGTGTGGCAGATTCGTGCTGATCTGTGGAGTTAAGATTTTTAGACTTTGCAAACATACAAGATATGCTGCTGTTCCTGAGCAGCATAGTAAAGCAAGAAGAATGAGGAATTTCCCCTTTGTCTCCAAAGAGTTCGCTGCTACTGTGCTCCATTAAAAGAGAGTGCAAACCCTCACCTTCAGAGAGATAATTAAGCAAAAAATTTTGTATTTTCTTCTCTTGACAGATCCAGTAAAGGACCTAAAAGATGAACAAATACACAAGCAAAGCAAATGAAAAAAGGGAGGATGAGACTATTTGGTCTGAAATCTGGGACAACTAATATTATTATACTGGGAAAGAAAATTACCGAAGGCTTCAGGTGCTCATAAAGCTTTTCATAGAATCATTAAGGTTGGAAAAGACCTCCAAGATCTTCAAGTTCAACCCTCAACCCAACTCTACCATGACCACTAAACCACGTCCTGAAGTGCCACATCTATGCATTTCTGGAAAATCTCCAGGGATGGAGACTCCACTTCCCTGTGCAGCCTGTTCCAGTGCTTGACCACTCTCTCAGTAAAGAAATTTTTCCTAATAGACAATTTAAACCTTTCCTAGCATAACCTGAGGCCGTTTCCTCTTGTCCTACTTGGGAGAAGAGACCAAAACCCACCTCTCTACAACCTCCTTCAGGTAGTTGTAGAGAACAATATAAGGTCTACCCTGAGCCTTTTCTCTTTAGTTACAAAAAAACCAAAAGCAAAACCAAGCAACAATAAATCTTCAAATGGTGCAAAGACAGCCATATCGCCATACACTACTGCATTGGCTCCTGCTATCTTTTCATCATTAAGACTAAAAAACCCAAATTATTTAAATCTGGATTTAAAATCTATTTTAAGATGTGTTTCAAAAAATTATTGTAGGAATAGACGTAGTAAAAGCAGCAGCCACTGCCACCCAGCCTTCTCCTGCTGCTACTTATGCTGCTGAATTACCATTCAGCTAGCAACCTAGGGTGTTCCTGAACTACACTAGTTTCAATAAGGAATAACTAACTGATAACTCTCCATTTACAATAAACAAAGACACACACCCCCAAGAAACAACAGAGTTAAGAGCGAGGACTGGGAAAACTTTTCATTAACCCTAAAAAACTTATCTTTGCTAAAACTAGTTTAATTTTGAAACATACTTGTAGCCTGGGATTCCGGGAATCATTCACGCTAACTAATAGCTATTGTTGATTTGAGAGGAAACCTTTTTAACACTTCTGGACAGATAAAAGAACAGCAATTTAACTACAGCTCATCCAACCCTTTACAAATGTCTGATGAATTAAAAGGGCAAGACTTGGGTTTTGCTTGTGGAGAAACCTTAAGCAGAAAACTCCTCTGGGCTCCTAAGTGGAAAAGCACATCAGTCAATCCCATATACTCACTTAATGGTCATCAACAAAACAAGCCAGGCCTCCAAACTCTCTCCCTCAAGCTACTCCAGGTGAATCAGAGCTTTAGAGGCTATTTTAACTTCCAACAACTCCTAATGCCATTAGATGGGAGTGCTGGAGTATAAGGAAGAGATCAGGCATGGCTAGACTTGCCAACATCGGCTGGATTTCCCGACACAGAGAACAGCACATGCATCCCTGGGAGGGAGAGGTGAAACAGAGGGACATCAGAGGAGAACAAACTGTGTGGGATTGTGAGAGGAAAGAGTCACATCCTTCTTTTCTGAGAAAATCCTCTCACAGCAAGCAGTCAGCTTCACAGTGTCTTCTATACACCACGGCTGATAAGGGACAGTAGGACACTCCAGGATAAGGGCAAGTATTTCTGACCAACTATGGCTAATATTGAGATAATGCCCTTTGGAAAGGCTTCAAACTTGGAGAACTACATTACTTAAAACATAGTCTTAGAACGAAGGCTGCATTTTGAAACACATTTGCTTTTACCTTTCTTAATTTCCTTGTCTTTCAAACTATTGTTCTACAGAAATGTTTTTCTACAATTAATAATAATTAAAAAAAAAAAAAAAATCAACACCAAAACTTTAAAGGACTTTTTTAAACAAAGATAAATCTATATAATGCAGTAATGCCTATGCTCCTTCTCCTGGTATAGAAAAGGATGCAGATATCTTTTACATAAATTAAAGTGTGTATGTGTGTATACACACCCCCAATATATACCAATAAATGTGCTGCACAGCTGCCAGCTAAGCTTCTTGGTAGAAATTAAGATTTCTAGCACTATTAACACTCCTGAGCAAAACAACCAATTGTTATTCCCAGTTCTTTCACAGGTCTTTCTTTGAAGGGGAAAGGGGTTTAAAAGCTTTGAGTTGCCTGCAAGAATAATTGCTGGGGCTTTTTAAAATAAATACTAGTTTCTATGGGGAGTCAAGTCTGTTGGACAGCAGATGGTAACACCGCAATAGGCACTGCGGGGACTTCATTATCGCCTCTTCAAAGGTAACACCTACAAGGGGACTAATCAGGAAGAGAATCTATTGCTCTTCCCCTCCCCAAGCCCATTTCCACAGACAAAAGCAGCAACAAGTATGACAAGCATAGGCCCATTCCCGTGCCAACCTGAATCTGCCAGCATGAGTAACAGCATCAGCGGGAGCATGACAACACAAGCCCTCTGCATAGCTTAGGAAGTCCACCATTTCACCAGTCCAGCAAACTACACTGTCTTGCTCTAGTGTGCAGTAAAATCTCCCCTCTCTTATACAACTACTGTATATGTTTATTCCCATATGTATGTGCAAATACAGAGTCGCAGGATCACAGCACCATTTGGCTTGGAAGGGACCTCAGGAGGTCATCTAGTCCAACCGCCTGCTCAGAAGCGCCAAATAAAAAAACACTACAGCATAATTTTTGCCAGCGTACCTGCGCTAATTGCATCAAGTACTCTGCCAAAATGGCTTATGCAATCATTTTCTTCTGAGTCCAGTAAACATGGCTATGCAGCAATGTCCTGGCTGCATTCAGCTACAAGACTGACTGGTTGACTCACCCTCCCACCTCTGACCGTTTCACATACCTGCTTTCCAAATCGCATTCTTCCTTTGAAACAATGTTAAAGCACACTGAATATCTAACTTCCAAGATTATACAGGTATCTAATGACACAGACCAAATCAGAAGAAGAAACAACGTAAGGCTGCTTCAGGATCTGTCAGCACAGGACAGCTCTTTTACTACAACAGGCCTTCTACAAAGGTTCATCAATTAATTTCAATAAAGGGTACTGAGTACAATTGGACGAAAAACCAAAGCTTCAAAGAATCTTGGACAGAAGCCTTTTATCTAACAAAATCAAAACTAGGATCTTAGGTCTCCAAAAGCAAGTAATTTAACACAGTCTTGTGAGATTTCTTCCAAGTAGTCTGTCAATGTGAGAACATATATCCTGTTGGCTTAACAGTACTTATAAAACCTGATCCAGAAACGCTATCTGGATTTCCAAGCATCTCCCAGGCTTCATTTGGAACAGAAGTTCCCTCAAAACTGTAGCAGTATTACAGAATAGCTCACCTACATCAGGAGACATTACTCAAATACACATTAAAGCAATAATTAGCTCAAAAGATTTTATAAAAGGTGGTAATAGAAGAATGTTTACTCATATTTTTCAAGTACCCACTACTATGGCTCCCTAACACATACTGGTATCTTTGGAAGCTATCACAATTACCTGTGTGTTTAAAAGACCACCATCTCAAGCAATCACTCACTAAAAAAAAAAACCAAAAAACCTGTTCTTCATAGCTTGGGAGAGGTCAAAGGTAAACTATAGTGAAAAGACTTATCTTGTGGAAAGGTGAAGGAAAAGGAGGAGGTTATCTTATGGCAAAACTTTTATAAGCAAACCAAACAAATGACAACCCACCACCAAAAAATGACCCCAGTACGTGATGCAGCTTCAGTTACATTAGCATTAAAATGCTGGATCAGAAACATACACCAACATTGCTGCTGAAGCCAGCATGCACTGCACCATTTCTCTTAAGTTTCACTGCCTGAGTTATGGCTAACAATAAAATTAAAGAGCAATTATGAGGCCTGGTTTATTATCTGTAAAATCTCCAAGATACCTTTTATTGTCTTAAGAATGAATATCTGAAACACAGTAAGTAAAAAAGTCATCTGAAAGTCAATATAAGAAACACAGATTAAAAGTTAAGACATTTCATCTATTTCCAGCATTTATCCAACACTTACAAAATACCACCTCTTGATTGAGCACACTGAAATCGTAGGTAAACTATCCATTCATAGATTTGTTCATTATCTATTCTCAGATAATAAGGTACCTCTAAGCTTTTCTTCTGTTCAGGCTCCCCAAAAAATTGAAATTAAGAGAGAGTAAGACTAGTAAACCCAATAGGCTACAGGACTTCTTAGAGCAATGTCTTAACTGATACATTCTTCTTAGTTGAATATATTTCCATACACTATCTGCATGTAGTTTCAGATACGATAAATATATATACACATTAATTATACACTGTGCATATTCTATTATATAACAATATATATATTCAACATACACCACAGATAGCGATTTAAACTCCTGGAGTTCCTCCCCACCTCCCCCTCCACCCAATTTTATTTTAAAATCATATTACAATTAAAGTTACTCAAACAGTGCCATAGGGGTGTGTGTATTTGTGTATAACCATAAGAATTTAAATAGTTTGAAGTTAATGAAGGCACAGGTGCAGATCCATTATTACCTATTTAAGAAAAAAAGAAAAATATGAAACTGCAGACATCCAAAATAAGGGTGGAACTTGTGGATGTCTTTTCTTGTACACACTCAGCAACTTTCACATGTAACCAAATTGATGCTACGCTACAATCCGGTCCAGGCCTCAGGTATCAGGACAATAGATACTTTGTTATCTTTATTGGAATTGTATGGTACATAGTGAAGAAGAAAATTATTGTAGCAACAAACCAATTTATTTTTATAAGGTATCAAACTTGTACATTATTAAGCTTTTCCGCACAGTAGATAGCAAAAAACTAGACTGAGCTTTACAGCCCTTAAATGGGACCTGACCTCTGTTACAGCCTTTATGAAACATCTCCCCTATCTGACAAGGCCAAGATTCATTGCCATTTTTAGTGAGAACCTGGAGAACCTCAGAGTAAAATAAAAGCAAAAATAAGCAAGCAAAAAACTTCACAACTTTGTTTTCATCAAGTCAGCCACAAAGCAAGCTGCTTGAAAGTTCCTATGACTATCAAAACTTTGAAATCAGCATTCAAAGCCACCCATTCTCAGATATTTAAGGAAAGAATCACCTTCCATCTTCAATCCACCTCTGACCTGTGGCAGATGCAAGCTGTCAATTGTATGTTGTGCTGAAAATGGAAACCACTGAATTCACTTCTTCTATTCTTAGCCATTCTTTCACTTTGGTAACACAACATGAAGCAACTTTGGAAACAGAATAAATAAGCAAAAAGAAAGAATAACAATAAAGATTAGCTCTTTGACACAGGTAATTAAAAAAATTTGCACCAATTATTTGTGAAGAGTATTCTGCATTGAGGAAATTTCTCATGCCAGTGAGCTTCTCTGAAGTGGAATATCCTTACATTTAAAATGGAGTCGCACTTAGCTTCCATTCTATGTACATCTTTCACCCACCTAGATCTTTAAAAAAATACTCAAACCACTGCATACAGCTGCATGCCCTTCAGTCTGATCACATCTCTGAGGCCTACCAAAACAGACAGAGGAATTAAGGAGCTGGGGGAGCACAAATTACATGGCTACATCCTTACTGTGATTTGAAAAAGACCTAAGTGGCTGAATGTTCAACAGCTGGAAGGATGGACATTCTTAAGAGGGACAGAGAATTCATTTCAAGAAATCAACAGGTTCTGATATCCCAAAGCGTTCACACTCCACATTCAACAAGTTGATCTTTCAAAAACAAATTTAGTCTTTGTTCAACAGTGCAGGACAAGTGACTGTCAAAGGAGTAATTAACCCATCTCCATGAACTAACTACTTGTGCACCTGAATTAGAAGCCAAAAGATAGAGGACTACTTTGTCATTGCTGAAGAACATTTGTAACTCCATTTGATGACTGCTTTGAAAAAACTAATCTGCAGAGAGATTACAAAAACCACATCCAACAGGAATATGGAAAAATAACCATTTATGGGATGCAGCCTACTTTTAGCAGTAAGCCTTTCCTTTCTGCAAGCAGCCTGCTTATCTGTACACAAACGATTTTTTTTTTTAAATTTTTGCCACACCCATTTAAAGGAACAACTACGTCACAACTCTGCCAGCAATAAACTATATCATTATGGCATTTAGACCATTTTCCTAATATTTAGAGGTTCAGTAACAACAGCTAAATGGCAACTGATACATAAATCTTACAGGCCTCCTCACTGTTCTATCTTAGAAGCCATTTCAGCTTTTTTTCTGTGCAAGTTAGAACTCGATACACAGATTTTCCTCCTATAAATAAGATTAAACTCATACTATAATCCAGCTAGAACAAAAACAACAACAAAATCCAGCTTTTTAATTTGCCAGTTCATAAGCTAGAAAGCAGCAACCAGACCCCAAGTTTAACACACATGTAAGTATCTTTGTTCAATCTCTCTACTGAAATAGCCATTATTTATTTACAATCTAAATAAAATTAAAGTGAGGAAAAAAAACACTAGTTGAAAAAGGATGGCTCCAAAACACAATGTGGGTTAAAGAGCAGGCCACAAGTTTATTTATCAGATAGGTCTCCAAGCTTAATCACTGCCTGCAATGAACCCCAAGTGGGAACCCAGACTTAGAGGATAGCACATCATTCCTTTACCTTTGGTAGGGATCATTTAGAGCAAGGAAGACAAATGCACTAGTCTACTAGAATCCTAGATTTCTGTCCCCTCCCCAAGGCTAGACCAGCAGAAGCTTAAAAGCCGTACTCTTCTCTTGAATACTGGTCCTTGATCATATCAATCACACTGGACCTCAAGTTACAAGAAGCACACAATGAAAAAACAGAAATACAGCTCCAAAATGAGCTACAAAGGAAGCAAGAAACCTACCCTGCCAGAAGCAACCTGCCCATTTCAGGAAACTCCTTTTCCAATTACTTTGCAGCTCATTCATAGCATGGCAAAGCATCTCATTACATAAAAGGCGAGGAGAAGGGGGAGGGGAGGAAGAGAAACACCCGGGAAAAAAAAAAAAAAAAAAAAATCAGATTCTTCTTGCCAACTAGGCTAGAATAAAGCTGTGCAGGAATGTAAAAATGTTCTTGCTATAACTCGTTGCCAGATGATACTTTCCTAGGTGAGAGATCAACAGCAACATCATCTTGCTCCCTCATAATTCTCTGTATGGTTATAACCTATTTACATCATTCAATCTTTTCATTCGGTGTTTTACATTTAGGCACTTTACAAACACTCATGGTCATTTCAAGCTGTACAATGTTCTTATTATTCTTCATTCAGCTCCCAACACAGAAGCCTGCATTGAAATACAACTTGACATCTAGCAAAGCATAGACACCCTCTGATCCGCACCCCAGTCAACATTATTCAAACATATTACAGTTATTCAGAACATGTATCAGTGCCCAGTCGAAAGGAAAGCCTGCAAAAGTTTGGGGAGCAGGGGGAAAACAAGAAAAAAAAGTGCCATATTCTGTGGGACTGAACACATGGTTCTTCACTTCTGGTTCATGAAAACAGTGAATCTACCCTAGGCCCTCAGACTCCATCTTCCACAGCTTAAGTGTGAAACCTGCAGATAACTAACATTTCTCATTTCTTGTTCCCCTTCATCAATACATTTAAAATTAATGCAGAACCAAGACAGATTACGCCACAAAGCTTTCCCATACTCTACCTCAATCAAGACCATTCAAATCCAGATTTTGGCAAGATAAACTTGGCTTCACACTTCTAAGAAGTGTGAAGAACTACACAGTTCTTCAAAACTTTCTTCATAAAGAAGGATCTAAGCTGAAGCCATGCTCCTTCCCAAGCTATGACCTAATCAATATAACCTATCTCTGCAAAACCACACACACAAGATATGAGAAAGAATGAGATCAGCAAGGTACTGCTACCTTGTCAGGCCCTTTATTATTAGTTTCTTTGAGTTTTTGGGGGGTTTTTCCTAGATTGATTTGGCTAGCAATCCCTCTGGCAGAATGGATTTGAGAGAGTATCACTAGATGGGCACCCTTCCCATGAGATTTAAGTCTCTCCTTCAGAGCCAAGGAGTGTGCTCAGTGATCCTCATCTAATCAGCAGAACAGACTTGTTCTAGAAGAACTGCTAGAAGTTTAAATTTAAAGAGCAAATGGCAGTTCTTTAAATAGAGTAAAAAGCAGAGAGGCAGTATTAGGCAGGAATTTGATTTTCCATTATTGTAGGAACAGCAGGATGTGGAACAGTGACTCCTGATATGACAGATAACTCACCAACCCTTTATTTCTTCAAAGACAACATACATGCAGCCACTAATTACAGCATGCCAGAAAATTGCTACAGAAGAATTTCAAAACTAACTTTGTACTGTTCATCTCCAACCCCATCCTCCTAAAACCAATCCCTGAACTCTTCCAACCCTAATAAATGAAAGGCAAAACAATAGTATCTTACCACTTTTCAGAGTTCATGATTCTTACTTAAATCTGAAGGTAATCACCGAAGAGCAAACAAGTGGTACTAACAGCTTCAAAATTCATCCTTTCACTTTTGGAGATGACTGAAAACAATGAAAACTGAGTCGCCTATCTTTGCTAAGATGTTTCACAGGTCTCATACAATAAATACTACTGCAGGGGCACATTCAGTCACATACACTCTTTCTTCATGGTGTGCCACAAAGTTACACTAAAGAAATAATCCTTCCTCAAAATAAACATCTAAACAAAAAAATAGTTTCATTTTTTAAACAACTAATTGGATATATATGACTGAGCTATTACTTGCTATATATTCTCCTTTTTGAGGAAAAGGAGAAAAGAAAAATAAAACTTTCTTCAGGACGTGTAAAGCTGAGACACTGGAGTTCAAAAACAGCCAGCGTCAATCTTTTCAATGTTAAATTCAACAGAAAACACCCACTACAAAGTAACAATGCATTTTTAAAATTAAAAGTCTGGTTTCAGATGTAATGTTTTTACCTTTTGTGGGAAACTACCCCCTGCCCAAAACTGACAGTATATGATGGTACAGAACAGCAGAGAGATTAAGGTAAGAAGGTTGAGTTTGTTTTATGTGCTCTCTGCAGCTTCAGCAGATTTGTCTCTGAATTCCAGGTCAGTGCACTTCACAACTATAAAACTGTAAAATCTGCACAAAAAATACTGGTAAAAGACTGCAGTGGATTTTTTTTCTTCTAAGCCTTATAGAAGTGTCTGCTGAATCCCAGATGATTATACCTACACAGCTCCCATGTATCGACCACTTGCCAAAGCTCACTTGATACTCCTCCTTTGATAATAGTAAGACAGTACAAGTATGACTGAGCCCTACTTTTGTCATCAGAGTAACTTATCACACTGCACAGGATGGAAGAACCACGTTCTGCTAATAAAGCCTGAACTCAGTTAGCAGACTACTGTTAGATAGGATGCACTTGTACATCAAGCACAACCAGCAAAGGAACAACTGCAGTGTTTAATTCCGCAAATATTTTAATGCATATCTGCTTCAAGTAGCAAACAGGCATGTTCTTCACAGGTCTTAAAATACTGTCTTCCTACAGTCTGCTTGCACTGTGGCTCAAAGTACAAATCAAGGACCTGAAATCAGACACAGTATTCATCACCAAACACCGGAGCCTATCCTAGCTTAATCACAAGAAACCCCTGTTTTCTAGGCACTGTCAAAGTCTCCTGGTGCCCTGCTAGATTTTCCAGTTTTAAGTAAGTCACATCTCTAATAAAAATGTAAAGCCTTTTCAAACTCACTGTAGAGGCATCTGGACACAGCTCAGTCCCTAGGAGAGGAATAAATTAACAGATCCTTAAATGTATCTTTCTTCAAAGGTTTAAGTTCCTCTAATGCCCATCCTCTAAACATTGAAGTATTAGACAGTAACAGACTGTTTGCTCTTATCAGAAGCCATATTCTCCTAATTGCAATGCATATGGTTTACTAGAAATCCAACACACTTCCAGACTAGCTTTAGGCATCACATGTAAAGACACCATTTCTACAGGTGCACTAATTTAAGAGAGAACATATATTTTTCTAGGTCTATGATAAAGACCACATCCAAAATTAAATGTCCCCTTTCATCTTTCTATACCCATCCAAAAACTAGACATTAACTTATCTGCCTCTGAGCATCCAGCAGGAGACATTCTCCAGCTGCCAGGCCCAGGCTGCTCAGTAAGCAGCACCCTACAGCCACTCTGTAACTGGCAGCACACAGAGCAAAGCTCACCTTTACATCCAAGTTTGAGTGTAATTAACCAATCCTTCAACAGTGAATCAGAGTACACCGGCTGACAGGTCACATGCCTCTGGCTGCTCTGCTTTTAGAGGAAGTTAAGCTCTTTATTGAGAGATAGTCTGAATGCCAATAGAAACAGATGGAGATCAGGTCTGAACAACCCTCCTGGCTGCACTCAAGACTACACTGCCATCCAGATCAGGAGACATCAACAAAACAAAACAAAAAAAAAAAAGGAAGAAAAAAAAAAGTATTTAGATGACTAGGATACAGAGATAAAACGAAATAAAGCCCCAAACCAAGTTCCAAAGATACACATACTGACAAGAAGAAACGCAAATGAGATCAATCAACATTTCCATCAGCTAATGAATTAATATTTCACAGGCTTAAGATTTTGCACAAAAAAATTACAATAGGAAAAGGCAAAGGTTATACATAAAACCTCTATCAGCTAAAAAGAAGGTACTGATTACTTGACTGATACTCCACTGCTGAAGTTTACAAACTAGTTTGAAAATTTAGGATGCTGACAGAAAAACTTCCTCACTGCCTACCTTAGAAAGGCTGTTAACAGTTTCCAGCCTCTCTTCTTTGTAAAGAGGTTTATGAGATGTTGCCAGTGACATAAGTTCATCAGAAACACATCAATCTGAAATGAATGACATACTTTGAACTTCCTCATCAGTTGGAACAAACATAATCCTCTGAACAATGCATCCTGCCCACTGGGCAAGAGAAAAGCAGTAATGTAAGTCCAACACCTTTGCTCCCTCTCTGTTTTCAGTACAGGCCCTGGGTTGGTAAATGACACAGGTAGGCTCTAACATCTCTCTTGCAAGCCACATCCAGAAACCTAGGAGTTCAACTGGATTCCCTGAACATAGTGCCAGTGGACAAGTTTCTCACTGCGACATCTCAAAGCATTCCAGACCAAGAACTAGTTTGAACATTTTTAAACTAAGAAAAAAAGTTACAGTGACATTACTGAATAAACACTTCAACCTGACATTCAGACTCACTGCAAACTGTGCTTCCTCTAACCAGGACACCTTAATTGTGCTCACGTATCTCCAACAACCTTTCATTTTTCCTCTCTCATCTTGCATTATGTGTAAAATACCATAATTTGGGGTATTATGCTCAGCTTCAGAGCACTCATTTTATACATTCACCAAGTACTGTGATTTTATTGAATGGGCTTAGAAGTTCAGCAGCTGGGTAAGTTAACATCATAAAACTGGATCAAGTTGAGCCTTTCCAAAGGAGTAAGGAAAATGAATGTGTTTAGGAAGTTGTTTCAACAGGCAAGAATTGTTAGGTATAAAATTTGGTTTTGTAAGGGACGCAAGACAGGTTAAACAGAACGCAACCACTACATAAACAAATGGTTCTGTAACCACTCGTAAGGGCAGCAGATAATACTACCTCTGGGTCTTCCATTGTTGCCAGCATACTGAAAGTCAGACTTGGAGTTCACCAAAATAACTCTGTGTGACTTTCTGTAATTTTCCATGTTTGGATTTTGTTTAAAGGGAACCTGACTCCTCATAAGATGAAAGATCTTAAAACAATCAAAAAAGCTTTTGTTATACTTCAGTGATAAACTGTCAAAGTCTTCTTTTTGGAATATGGGAATTACATAATATATTCTTTTGGGGTTTTTGTTGATACTTTTTTTGTATAATGAAACAAAGGAAAGTATAAGATTACAATAAAACTGAAAACTTCAAACCTGTAACACATTCTCTGGCAAATTCAGTTTCCAACTTACATTCAACAAAACGCTTCCCTCAACAAAGACTATGAAACAAGGGGTTTGACTTCACAGGCACTTTCCCACAGTGATGGTTTTAGCTTAACTATTAGATCTTCTTCCATCACAGAAAAACCTGTTTTTTCTTTTTTCAATCGATCACCACGCATTTAAGATTGAGCAGAAGCTGAGATGCTTTTATCACTTGGATGTTCCTGACTGAACAGTTTGGACAGGTTAAAAAAAGGAGAAGCAGCAAGTCTTATATACTACATACTCTTCTTAAACAGTATTTTAGGTTGTTTTATTTAATTATTAAAAAAAAACATATTATGACTCTTCCAAAAGAGTCATAATACAGTCTTCTGAAGGAAGAGTGAGAAAATAATTCTGCACAAAAATCTATTTCTTTGTATTCTAAGACTTTCAGGACTTGTGTAATAGTCTTCATTAAAAAAGTCACCAAAGAAAAAAATGTATTTTCATGCTATGCAGCCATACATACCTGACAGTTAAAAAAAAAAAAAAAAGGTTTAAACATGCAGATATGTTCAGGCTAAATTAACAACAATACTAGTGAAACTACGCATGCTAGTACATAAAGTTTACTGGTATAACAATGGAAAACAGGACCTTAAATAATTTCAAGGTCCTTTTGCATTGACATGGCAGCTATGGAAAATAGGACAGCACAGATTAAGCGGATATAAAAATAAGAAATTAACGAACTTGGATTTTGAAATAGACACTAAAAAACACAGATGATATAAGTAAAGCTCAGGCTAAAGCCACTAAATCTTTTGTCACAAAAATTCTTTAGGATGTACCAAAACAACAGTAGCTTGACACAAAAATGGAACAAGGAGGCTCAGAAAATGTTGTTTCATGTCCTCTTATATCAAGAGAAAGCCAGCAAACACAATTTAACTGATTTCAGAAAGTGTGCAAATTATTATAAATCAGAAAAGGTAAACAAAACCTTGATATCATACCTGGCCTACGTTTATGTATAAGTAGTGTTCGTACATCAATTTTACACTTTCTAAAAGTGATGAAGATACTTGACCAAGAGAAATTTTAATTTTCTGTTCTGAAACCTCATGAACTCTTTACTGTACATGTCTCACATACAAAGAGATGTATTATGTAGGCTACTATGTTATTTTAGCTGAAAAAACCTCCAAAATTATATGGGCACGACTATTCCAGAAGAGAAAGCTCAGATACTGACTGGGCTGCTAGTGTCTAACAAGTAAAAGTCATCACTGAAATGAGTTTGGTCCTCAGCTCCTTTATGTTTGATATAGAACTCTGACCAAACTTTTATCAGATCGTCCAGCAGAATAAGAATGAAGACTCAGAGATATTCCACCTTTCCTATGAAAATGACATGTGGGCTTGTTCCCTAAGCAGATACCACAAACATAGAGAAATGATACTAGGTCTCATTCCCGGAGGAAATGAGGTTTAAGTTTCTGACAAATGACTGCTCCTCACAGCAAGCTGGCCACTGTGCTGTATCATCCCCGGACCTCGCGTTTGACACCTTTCCATTAATCTCAAGGTCCTCAGAGAAACTGCGCTACAGGCCCAGTGCCAAGCGCATGTTGGTGGGGAGGTCCTGCAGGAGGTACGCTTGCCAGCGAGCCTGATACGTTATTTACAGCACACCCTGCGATTAACTTCATTTCGCCTTTAATCAGTTTTAGAAGCTCTTGGATGTTTGTGCTCCTGGATGCAGGGCGGCCAACCCCGGACAAAGGGGGTGGGAGGGAGGGGGAACCCTTCGCCTCCGAGGGGCTGGCTGCAGGTACGCGGCCCCTCCGGGGCACGCTGACGGAGCGAGGCCCCTCCACGGCCTCCCGTCACCTCAGCGCACGCCCTCCCTCGCTCGGAGGGGGCTCCGGCCCGCACTCCTCCCTAGGCCATAAGAGACTTCTCCACGGCCAGGCCGCGCCGCCCGCCCC
>VYZX01025841.1:155947-242372 GCA_013401335.1 Brachypteracias leptosomus
ACTGCCCTGTGCCCGCCGGGCTCTGTCACAGAGTCCCGTCCTCCCGCACTCACGGTCGCACTGCCTGCGCTCCCGGACACACGGCCCCTATGCCCCCAAACGCCCCGTCACCCGTACCTCTGGCTCCTGAGCTTCAGAGACACATAGGTGTAAATAACTGAGTGGGTATTTTATGGGTTTTATTGGCTTTTGTGACTCAAAGAGGTGGTGTCTTCTCGTCCCGGGTGCTCCCGGCAGCCAGGCATGGCAAAGGAAGTGTGGGCAAGTCTGATACAGCTGTGGAGGTTCAGCTCCCAGTTTGGGGTAGTTGGTTTTCTTGCCTCCCCAGGAGGATTTCCCACCAGCCCTGCCCCAGCTTCTGCAGGACTCTCACCATGCCCATTCCTGTCCCTCGCCACCGCCACCTTCTCTGCCGTGGTGGGCTGACCTCCCATGTTCTGCCGGGGCCTGAGGAGAAGAAAATAACTGGTTTTGGGTGACATTTTCCCCATTCATACATGAGTCACCTATTCGTGTGCGTGATTCACGTTCCTACACATGAAAGTTCTGCCAGTTACTCAAGCAAAGCTAAAAACATCTTTTATGATACTGGTCTTCCCTTCACCCCTTTGAGCAAGAATATAGAAATTACGTGGGCCCATCACAAAGACTCTCATGTGTATGTGAGACCTTAACTCAAATTCGTGGGTTTATAGGTCTAAAAGGCAAGAAAACGTAAGTTAAGCCAGAGATGTTGGATTGCTAGCCATGCCAGAGCTACCCCATTCAGAGGGTAGGGCCCTCCGGAAAGGATGTGGAAGGCAGCCTCCCTCCCTCATGACTCTGAGAAGCATTGCACTGTGGCAATGAACACAAAACACCTCTGTTTAAGGTAAGCTTGTGTGAAAACAGGCTAAAGCCAAGAATTTCAAAGTTAGGCAGTCTTTCCACCCTTAGCTCACTGTGGTTTGAACCAAAAAACAAACTCACAGTGATGTTATATAAGGACAGGCTCGTGGCTCATGCTGGAATATTTTTTTTTCCAACTTGCCAGTTTGTTAAGCCTTTACCATTACTAAAATATTTGCTTTCTACTGCACCTTTTAAAAAAATAACATGCCTTTAAAAGGCTTCTACATTATAGTTACATGTACCTAGAAGCCTAAAAGAATTTCATTTTATTTGGTGGAATATTTAAAGTAAGTATTTTATGAACGTTTATACTGCACACTTAAATTAAAAAATATTTTTGATTAATAAACCTTTGGGAAGAAAGGATAATTTCTACTGACAAAAAGCTTTCTTAATTATGTACAGTGGTTCACTAAATAAATGAATGAACATCCACTCATGGAACTTTTGAATCCCGTCTGGTTCGTTCTGCTCAGACGTACTTAAATCACTTCTCCTTTTACCTTTTAACAATTTTTAGAACATGACTCCTGAAAAAAATCTTAACATATGAAATGAGGATTTTTGTTTCACGTTGCTAATGCATTACCACCCTTCTGTTCTCTTCTGGCTCTGGGGCTCTGCTTTTCTTGTTCTATCCATTTGTTACATTGATTTTCCTCCCCAGAATCCTGCTAACTGGTTATCTTAGCCTTGTCTGAATTTTACACTCTCCCTCACAGATTTCCTCTTGAGGGCACCTGTTTACCTTGTATCAGGGAGAGTACCAATTGCCAATCCATGCTTCCTGTTTTGGGGCCATATACTGAGACTTTGGGCCTTTAATGCATTTCTGACTCATATGTAGCTTAATATAACATGAAAGGGTCTGTAACATGTTTATTTAATAGAGTAAGAGCAGGACACTTGCTAGGCGTGTGATAAGGTGTTCTCCCAGTGATTGTATCTGTAGTTATCTCCCACCCGTGGCAGATTGCCTGAGAGCAGTGCAGTGACAAAAACACAAAGCAGAATGTTCTGTGGAAAGGCAATGCTTGTTTATGCTGCACTGGCCCAGAAAGCCCCAGGATGATACGGTGAGTGGAACCAGGGAGGAAAATCTGTCAGGGAATCTTAAGTAATCAGCCGGTCACGTAATGTCTGAATCATCAAGCCAGGTCGTGAAGTGAGGTAGGCTGGCACCATCACATCTAAGAAAAGGGCTGTAATATTGTGTGCCACTCTGTTATTACCAAGTTCTAATTTGTGCATTAAGAAAGGCAGATGATTGGTTGCTGATATTGCTGTATGAAGGACCTTCCCTGCCCTCTCCCAGCCCACTCTGTAAATACCTGTTGCTGCTGTTTTCCAGGACTCTGTGTCTATAATTCACCTTGGACAGCTCGCACGGCCTCACAGTAGCGATGTGACCCAAGTCAGACCTTCTACCATTTCATGCATTTAACTACTATTTTTGTGTTGCTTGTGTGAAAACATAATTATTTTTACATCAGAAGACTGCAGGGAGCTAGTAAAAACACCATGCTCTTGGAGAGTGCCTGCACCATGTTAGCTGGTTTAGACCTACAACAAAGGGTAGTAGAAATTTCTCTCAAAGCTCCAAACATAAATGAATAAAATGAAATTACTTATGCTACTAAATAGAAAAAATACTGCATCTTATACCTGTGAACTCCTCAGTGTGATCTGCTGGGGTGAGGGACGGAGCAAGCGTTTGCTCTGGCTCCGGCAGAGCTGATGCAGACTCATCATTAGGAACAACCCCATCAGACTCACACATCTGTCTAGGAAATGTGATGACCAGTTTCTAAGTACCAGGGTGATCTGTGTGTTCTAAACCCTCTAGCACCTTTGTGAAGTTCATATGGCTGATGCAGCACTGACCCGGGCTCGTGGTGACAATCCTGTGTGATGCATTTAGAATCAACTCCACAATTCTCCTCCTTGTGCCTTTCTCTCAATACAAGCAGCACAGCTAATGGGTCATCACATAAAAGTGGACCACAGCATCCCAAACTGCTAAAATTCAATCCCTTTCATGTTTTACATTTGAAACATCTTGCCAAAGGTGTTGTGGAGGTTAAAAGTTGACTGGGGTCAGGAAAAAGGGGCTGCGTATTTATTTTATTAATGAGAACATCACAGATGTAAAAGAAAGAATGAAAATGTTTTTGTAAGGTTATAATTTCTCTGTTCTTTGACATAAATCAGTCTCTGATTCACTGGCATTAGGGAAATCCCTTTGTCTTAGAGGCGACTTATCCAGCAGCTGCAGAATGTCCAGCACTGCTGTTAGAACCACTCATGCTCACTAACATGGGAGAGAGATGTAGCTCTCATCGATCCCATTTTACTACCTCAGTATTTCTGTATCCCATTAATAATTTAAAATCATAAAGCCTTGCAGCTGGACTTAGAAACTATAGTACATCCACTTCTGCCCGCCACTTCCCTTCCCACGCCTGGCATCCATCCTCTTTGCTCCCCTTGTTCTCCAGCTCTTGGGGCATTTGACCTTCCCTGTTGCCTCTGTGCTCCGGCATGGCTGTTTCCAGCCTCCCGCAGCCTGGGTGCATGCAGGCGAGTGCCAAGACATAGAGCAGAGATTTCCCTTTTTCCCAGCATGGTAACAGCAGCCCCATTCCACCAAATTGGCTGCTCAGTCATTTGGCGGGACAGCAGGTGCAAGGAGCTCCTTCAGCACAGATGGATTAGTTACAGAATTCAGCTGCTAAAGTTTGCCAGTGTCAACTAAGTGTTCATAATGGAGATCTTCACATAATATGGCAAATTTGTGAATTTTCTCCAGAGACAACAATGGTACATCCTTGACACAAGGCTTTACCACATTCCACATCCTCCCTCAGAAGCAAGGGGACAAAATGATATTTCTTAGCAGGGCAAAGTGATACATCTTCCTGCAATCTTCTTAGAAACGGCTGAACTATTTTTTAATTGACACTTCCTGTATTTTTAAGGAAAATAATCAGGCTGAGTTAAATGCCTGGATTGAAAAAGGCGGGTGAGGGATGCTGCATCACCATCTCCTTCAATGCAAGGACTAAGGATCGCTAAATCAAACAAGGAGGTGCCAAGCTCAAAACAAAGGTAGGCACTTCTTCACACAGGGTATAGTTAAGCTGGTGAACTCCTTGCTACAGGCCAAAAGTGACTGGACAATTTAATGGAAGAAAAAAAAACCCAACATTGGGAAATATCATTTACAAAACTAGTACCTGTGGTTGAGAAATTATATGAACTGCAAATCCCTGCCCCTCCTCACTCACGTTCTCTCACGTTTCCCTGAGCCTCTGCAACTGGCTCGAGCCAGAGACAAGCTACTGTGGTAGATGGGCTCTGTTCTCACAAGGTCAACCCATTCCGATGTTGAAGTTCCAGCCTGGAGGGTTAGCATTTGACCAAACACTACTCAGCTGAGAAGGGAGGAACCCTCCTGTAGTGGTAGGCAGTTACTCGCTAACAGGACAAGTAGACATGGTACCTATAGTACTAGATGAGTCTGTAGCACAGTTTCATTTATTTCCTGGGAGTTCTTCATTCTCATTACCTTTAATTTTCCATAACAGGAAAAAAAGTCAGTAAGTTGTCCTTACACAGGTACTAAGCTAATATTGAATGTGTATTGTATCAGTGTGGCTAATGGTGAGTCACTACGTGACTAAGGATTATGATAAATTGAATGGACTGTTCACAAGTTCAAGGACAAACTTTCCACCTTCGTCACAAAAAGATCCTTGTACCAATGAACTTTTTATTTCAATACAGTATTTGGCTTAAAAAAGCCAGTCTTCTGTAGGATAGTCCTGGGTTTCTAAGATTGCAACATAAGTGAGATGGAGTTAGTGTTGTGTTTCTGACCTCTTAATTACAAATATACTCTACTGACACTTCCATCTACAAAATAAACCATACACACACTCACATATATGTATTTATAGGTAATTATATCCAATTCATCAGTTAAACATCACAGAATGTTGATCTTCTCAAATTAATGTTCTCATATATTCTCCTTCCTGTTTGCAAATATAGTTTATTATTTTAAATAACTCTTCCCTGCTCTAATTTCCCCCCTTAGCAGGAAACCAAAATTTCAGCAAAGCTTGCGCTCCTGGAATACCAAAAATAGTTTGGCCACACAGTGGAAGGGGTGAAGGAAGTGAGTGAGAGGCCCTGCTAGTGGGCAAACAAAACAGCAGCCCCATCAGCACAGTGTCTTTGCATAGCTGATCCAACTTTTTTTTCTTTTTAATACATAGAGTATTTATAGAATTAAAACATTTCTTTATAAGGGAACAGCAACCAGAAGCTGAAATTCCTGTAGTAACAAAGCACCCCCTCCAAAGTGGCACAGGCTGATAGCCTCAGGCAGGGCTCTGGGCAGGGGACTTGTGGGGACAGGCTGCTCCCAGCACCTGCTTCTGCCAGCACCAAGAAAAGGGTGCAGAGGGAGAGACAAGATAGGTTAAAGGAGAGAAAAGAAGGGGATTTTTTTTTTAAGATTCCAACAGGAAAACTGAGGAGAAAATGAAAGGTGAAAAGGGAAAACACAAATTCAGGAAGAAGTGGTATGTCTTCTTAGTAGTTCTTACCTGGAATTACAATCCTAAAGAAAAGGATCTCCTTATGTTTTCTACCATATCTTCAATATTTTTTTGGTGCCTGGCTTGTCTTGCTCTCAAGAAAAGGATGGTCTCATCAGCTCAGTTGCCAGTTGCACTGGTCCTGGTCTGCAGCCTTCTGATGAAGGCAACTGGGAGGGAAAAAAGGGAAAAATGAAGTGCTGGGAGCACTAGCTGTGAGCAGGAGATTGCTTTTCCCCAGCCTTGCCTTGATGCTGAAAACCAAAAAGGAACTACACAAACACATGTACATGTGCACACACACACACATGCATGTGCATAGACACATGCACTCCCATTTTCACCTAGTCTACTGTCCCTCCTGAGAGGCCAGGGCCATCAGCTTGCTTTGTGCTTCTGTGCCACATGCCTCCCAGCCCCATTCCCCTCCACACTGGCTGCAGGAACAACGCCTGCCTGTTGGGCCCTGACAGCACTTGGCTCCTGGGAAGAAGTATTCACACACGATGGCAGCTCGAGAGAAAAGTTGAAAAGGAATCAAAGCCACCTCTGTTGAAATAAACATCTGCTCTGCGTTCAGTATCGTGGCAACAGGGCTCACAAAATGCACGGGCAGCCCTCCAAGGGCTCCTGGCACATCACAGCTATCAGTACCTGCTGAAAACAGGCTGGTGGAGTGGTCACGGCACGGTGGGGAGCACAGACGGGGACGCTCAGAAGTGAAAACTTCGGTCAAAGCTAGAAATAACTTCATAGCTCCCTTGGAGGAATCCAGCTTAGAAATCCATCGCCCCTGCAGCGATGCTGGCAGATAGGAAGAGACAGCAGCACCACAGTTCCTTCCATGAGGGTGGGACATGTGCTCATCACCCCAGCTCACGGGCAGTTTCTACCCAGCTGCCTGAATGCAGACAGAGGAAGAAAGTAATGGGATGCATCTGTGGAAAAGTGCTTGTCCCTGGAAGTCATGCAAGGAGAGACATGTGTTTGGTGGCTCTCCGTTGACATGCAATTCCCTAAGGAGTGGTCAGGGTAGTCGTAGATCTGTTGCCTTTGCCTCTACCTACAGCTTCTGCAAGGCCAAACTGGGATGTTAAATGGAAACTTCTCTGCTCCCTGTTTCTAGCTTCACGCTCCCGTGTTGCTGTGACACAGCATTGAGTCGAGTCCAAAGGGGGCAGTGAGCTCTAACCACCGGGACAGCATTACCATCAGAGCCAGTGGACACAAGTGCTGTGTTTGTCGTGTATACCCTTTGCTATCAATGATGATGCATTAGTGGGGGAAGACCACAGCTTGGTTTGTGGAGACCCACCTGAGCCTACAGCTGGGACTTAGTAACAATGGCAACAAGTCTTTTTAATGAGTGATTTGGATGCGGATAAGTCAGGAATCAACGTGAAGGGACAGCCTGGTGATACCTCTGTTACTGAGCTCCTTCTCAGAGCAGAAATGCACATGAAATGCAGGAGTCCAGCACCTTCCTGGCAGAGGGAACAGAGAGATTTTTGTCTCCAGTGCAATTTACCCAAATTCCTCCCAGAGCACTAAGTGACAAAGATGGCCTTCACTCAGAGCTTCAAAAGGAAATTACTGTTTGCATAAAAGACATACTAAATTGAGTTGGTTGTTAAAAGAGGACTTGAGCAAGAGAGGAGAATGGAACAAATCTCTTGGAAAAATGTCCAAAAGCCACTGGATTGTGGGAAATGAGGCTCAACATCTGTGTCCCAGTTGGACTGTCACTTGACAAGAACAGCAAGCACACAGCTTTGGGTGTGCTGCTAGACATCACAGATGGTGGCTTCTGTGTAGAGAAAATGAGGAGATGCTCAAGACTTCAGCAAGGACAATAAGAGAGAAAAAGGAAGGCAATCTGAAGCTGAGGTGAGGACAGTTTAGAGTTTTGCTAGTTTTACAGCAAGATAGGGTAAAAGGATAACAGCAGTAAAAAGGAAAGACAGGGCTACCAGAAAATCCTGCTAGGTTTTCATCTACGTTTGAATATCTAAGTAGGGTGATCTGGAAAATTTCATGCCTTCATGATTCTTGTTTCCAGGAAATGAACCCTTAAGCAATGCTGCAACCAACCCAGCTGCCAACACTGCCGCGACTAGCTGGGGTAGTGACAGGGTTGGCAATTGTCAGTTCCAGTTCTGCAATCAGGCTGGTACAGGCAGAGCATGGTGGGTAAAACATAACTTGATGCAAGGGCCAGGGTCTCTCTAGATGAATGCATGAGGCCAAGGCACCAGTGTGGTGAGCTGTGTGAATCTAAGTGGGTTCAATAACAGAGGCTGCAGCAAGGAAGGGAAATTTCCACTACAACCCTCTAAGTATGGAGTCAATTTTCTGCCAACTAAGGGCAACCAAAGAGCAGATGACTCATAAGTACACATCTCTCCTGGATGCTTTGGAAGCTCTCCTCTATCTGGTCCAACTGCTATGCACACGTATTCCTTGTGCTGACAAGGAAGTCAAACATAAATATGTGGATCAAGGCCAGCAAGGCTACTGGTGAGACTGTAAATGCCATGATAGTGACAGTGTGACCTGTGTGCCAGAAGGCTGATTCTATAAAATGCACAACAGTTAGAACGTCCTTTTGTGTGCTAGTGCTCAACCACCTTTGCATTCGGGAAAGTGGGTGTGTGTTTCAGTAAAACATAAATAATGGTAAGACCTAGTCACATACCACGCTTTACTACCAGATGTTGAGCAGCACACTCAGTCCAGGAAACTACCACTACATAGGTCAAAGTACAGGGAGGATGTGAGTGAGAAAAGGAAGAAGGGAAGAGGAAGCATCACAGACCTTATTACCATTCACTGCTAACGAGCTGCTGAATACATGGGCCATTGGTTCCCCCTTTCTTAATGTGTGAACGAGGAACACAGCAAAATAACCTACCAGTGAGTGAGAAAGGATCCCTGGGAGATGTGTCAAGAGTGCACTCCAGAGCCTGATCTTCCTGCTACGTTTGACGAGGCTGCCACTGGGCAAAATGTTTACTAGACTGACTCAGATACTAATGGGAGTCAGGGGATAAGTGGGAGAAGATGGAAACGAAGAAGTCAGTGCAGCAGAGAGCTGAACTTTCATAAGAGGGAAGTGAGGAAAGCTTGTTTATGAGCTGCTTTGCCAGGAAGTCCTATGACTAACCTTATTTCACATACTGATTTTAGGGACCAAAATTATATTTATGGCATGTAGGACAAAATGCATAACCCAGCTGTGAAAAGGTGGGCTCACCCTTCCTTTGTAAGGTTATAGGAAACTCTATGAAAGCTCTCCTGCCATGAGGACATCCCACCAGAGCAAGGTTTTGCCTTTGCAGCTGACTGTCACACAAGAGCCTGGGAGCAGATTTTGTAACCCTGGGGAGGAAACAAACCCAGCAGGGCTGTGAGTTCTTGCAAAAAGAACTGTTCTTTTTTGTAATTTAAAGAAAGAAAATTTGATGTGCTGTAATTTTGTGCTTTGCCATTTTGATTGCTCCCATGCAGCACAACAGGGCATCTCCTCTCTTTCCATTCTCCCTCTCCTGCACCTTGCAAGACTACACCGCTCTACAGTTTCAATAGCAACTTATGGATCACATGGGAAACATATAGGATCACACAGGATCCTTCTGTAGCAGAACTTTCCACTTTCTGCCCATAGCACAATGTGGACAGAAGACCAGAGCTGATCTGGGAGTTTGTGCAAGCTAAACAGGATGGACATGAAGTACAGCGTCACCTTGAAAAGCTTGTGTTCATGGCAGGGCAAGTCAAGGAAGATGCTAACAGACTGAAAAAAGCAGGGGAAGAGAAGGGGGAAGGCTCAAGGGCAACAGTGCCAATGCAGAAAGATTGTAACAAAATAATGCTCAACTTGGTTAAACATCAACTCACAGATAAGAGGAACAAGGCAGTCTCCTGAAAGGATTCGCACAAGCCAAAAGGATGAAACGTTTGGCCCAGGCCACATAGGCATGCGTAACAAAACCAAACAAATCATGAAGTGTTTTTTCAGAAGCAGGCTAAATAACAGGAAAAATGCTACTGTGCAGGAGGTACTAGCCTGGGCAGTGGGGCCCAGTGAGCAGAATGGGTGCACCAGACGTCAGCTCTGTCACTGCTGTCCGCCCATGCTGCCTGCACCTGTGCCACTGATGTGGGGACAAGGAACTGTCATGAGTCTTGCTGGGCGGGATGAGCAGATGCCCTCAAATGTTTTCCCTGCCCCACATTCCACTGCCATGTAGGGGAAACTCTGCAAAGTCCTCTCCCTCCTCTGCCAGCTCCTGGAGGAAGATGGGTCACCAGTCTGCAAGTGTAAGGTTAGAAAGAACAAGTACCATACCCAGACTGGCTCAACATGGTGCCAGTCTGCAGAGGTTTATCCTTCAGCTGCTTCCCATAGTCTTTCCTCAGCCCATGAGCTGCTCAGGGCAGCACCAAGCCCTGACAAACAAGCTCTGCCATAAGATAGTTTCTCTGATGCTCCCATGGATTAGGTAGGTCCCACCTGGCCAATTTTTGTCCTAGATGTCTTTGTTGGCACGTCTTCCTATGCTGCAGTTTATAGCTGCTGTGATGGATGCATTGAAGGTTTGTTCCTGTGAAAATGCCAACCTAATGAGCAGATTTTGAACTGCCTGCTGTTGGCAAGGTCACACTAATAGGGAGGGAAGACCACTGTGGCTATATTTTGATCTTTAAGTGCTGTTCTTTCACTTCTCCCTGCTGTGGTGGGCAAAGAGGGTGGAAACCTCCTTTTCTGTGGTGCAGGGCTGTAGAGGAAGTGGGGATATGGCCAGCAGCAGTGGATCTCCCCTGGCAGAGATACACACCACAGGAGCTGTGGGTTTGTACTCACCAGAATACTGGGATCCCTCATTCCCAGTCGCAGTGGGGACCATATGACCCCTGACCATATCCCTCCTGCCTCTCCTGCTCTCAGCATAGGCAGTGTCACCAGGAACTCAACGCATTCAGGCTAGACAGACATGGTGCTCCTGCAGCCTTGCAAGCATGGTTGCATTCACCTCCCAGCTAATTATAGCTGGGGTAGAATGAAGCCTCTCCTGGTACTTCTCCAACTGGTGTTGAATGTTTTGGTGGGCAGGTAAGGGCCTGACAGCGTATCCTTGTACCCACCCACCTCTCTGTCCTCACCATAGCTCTGTAACAGCCCAGATGATCCAGCATGGCCATGCTGTGGCAGGGACGGTGCTGAACCTCACCTGGGCTGCAGCACTTCCCCTGGATTTCCCCAGCACTCTGCACAGTGCTTTCTGTAGGTGCTTTGCTGTGCTACAGAGGTGCCTGTATAGGTGGATCCCATTTAACCAACTTTGATTAGCATGCTGCTTCTATCAGCTCTGGCACCTCCCCTCCCCTCTCCACAGTTGCCCATGCTGGTACTCCTGTGGCATGCAAGTGCCTGAATTTTTGGAGCAATTCACACCAGCTGGATACTGTTGCTGGTATTCTATGAAAACGACATGCTAAAGCTCACACACACATATGCAAATATTTGTATGTATGGCCTGCAGCCCCTGCTTCCCATGCCCTCAGCAAACACCCTGACTCATCCTACATCGAAGTTTCCTTGGCCTTTTGGTCTTCTCCCAATTGTTCCCCCAGTCTGGGCTTTTTTTCCCAGGGAGGGATCTGGAGAGTGGGCCATGGCACAGAAAGAGCCCTTGTGGTTCCCTGGAGTGTAGATGTAGGTGACCCTTTGCCTCAGGCTGGCTTTTGAGACCTGCCTCCGTGGCTCACTGGTGCAGACCTGAGTGCATCTTCCCCTGTCAGGGACAAGGGTGATACCCTTTGGCTCCTGCATGCCCCTGGCCAACACTGACTGGCAGGGCTCCAACTTCCTTCCCAGCAGGGCTCTCTGCAGCTCCTCAAGCATCTAGGAGAAGGGAGGCCTTGAAATAAGCTCTACGCAACCTGCTCCCATTTTCTCACTCTGTCAAGATGGCAGGGATGGGTGAGCAATTTGCCGCAGCTGATGCTGGGGGAAGAGCTCAGCATCTCCCACCTCCCTCCCTCCTCTGCTTTGGAGGATAAGGGAAAAGGGAGCCAAGCAGCATCTGATGCCCTTCCCCAGCATTAACTCTCACAGTGGTTATCTGGGAGAGGCAGCAAACCTGCAACCAGATGTGAAAGAGGCAGAGAGCACCTGGTGAAACAGGGCCTCTCCCTCAAGTTATTTGGTAGATATTTATCAGGTAAAACTAACACCTGCACCAGCACCACCTTTGAAGCCGATTTATTTAGGAAACAAAGATGAGAGAAATAACCAAGTCACCCGAGGTGTCTGAGCACCAAAAGGAAGCTCAATAGTCAATTAGCTCCCCTCTGATGCCTGGAGTGAACAACGACTCGGGGGCGGAGGAGAGATAAGGCAGCAGTTTACTGACTTTTATTCATCTGCAAGTCGGGCCGGTTCAGCAGGATTGCTGGCTGCTGACATCAGAGCACAAGGCAAAGCCAACGTGCCAAGTTTTCAGGAAATGCCAAAGACGTGGTCATTAGTGGCTTATTAATAAAATGTCACCTTTCCTGTCATCTCAGGCTTTTGAACAGGGCCTGGGCACCCAGCTCTGCCCTTTGTCCCTGAGGGACTTCCCAAGTGTACTTTACCTTTACTGCTTCAGGCTGTCCTGGCAGAGCAGCTCCAGGTCCTTTCATACTTATTTGTCCCACTGCACCAACTGATCTGGCAGGAGCAGAAATTTTGCATCGTGTTGACAGATGTTTCTCCAGGCACCAGTGCTGGATGTCCACAAACTCACAGGAAACCCATGGTGCAGAGGTACGCTGCTGACAGTGGAGAGGTGTGTAGCAGCAGAGGTGGCTTTGTCAGTTCCACCTTCTGCATGACCACAGCATCCGGTCACAGCCTGCTCCATCCCTCTTGTCAGAAAACACAGATTCTGTTAAAGCAAAGAGAACAGATTTTGTTGAAGCATCAGAGACTGGCCGGGGAGTACGGATCAAAAGTGACTGCAAGAGCTCTCTCTGCGAAAGGGAACATGAGACTTGCTGCTAACACTGGCAGCCACGGGCAGTTCTCATCCACTGCACTTTCTTAAAAAAAAAAATTAATTTTAGGAAATGAATCTATAGGCGGCTCCTAACAGGTGTACACCATGAGGGCCCCATCCATCCATCTGCTCCTCTCTCACCCTTGGGCTGCATTTTGTACCTTGACCAAAGCTGCTGTGTCTCTGTGTGCTGCTCAGTGCCTGGGACAAGGGCTCTCAGTGACTGCAGAAGTGAGAAGAGCAGGAGGCTTCTTGCACAAGATCAGGAGCTGGTGGGACCAAGCTGTAGACCAGGGACATTGCCAGAAGGAAGGTCCCTGTGCTCTGAGAAGTCCTTGGAGCTGTGAATCCCTCATAATCATACATGCCCCAGTTTATTCAAATAGTGGGAGGGATGTGCTGCCTCTGCTCACCTGTCAAGCCAGGCACCAAGTGTTGGTCCCAGTGCTGGCCATGCCCTGGCATACGCAGGCATGCCTCAGAGCACACCTGCAGCCCCCTGAGTCTTGCCTGCCCTGAGCACTCTTGCACAGCCATGAGAACACCTACACACCCAGCCCGGGTGGTGTGACCAGCCACGGTGGGGTGGGGGGCGAGGTGTGCCCAGGGGATGCCAAGGCCCGTGCAAGGGTGGCTGAGTGTGCATGGGGGATGCTGGCCATGCACAAGAGTGGCCGGGCATGCGTGGAGGAGTCCTGGGCATGCACAAGGGCGGCTGGGCATAGAATCATAGAATGTTTTAGGCTGGAAGGGACCTCCAGAGGTCATCTGGTCCCACCTCCCTACACAAGTAGGGACATCTCTACCTAGGTCAGGTATGGGGGAGTCCTGGGCATGCACAGGGGATGCCTGGGCATGCATGGGGTGATGGCCTGGGCATGCCCTCGGGGTGACCGGGTGCACAGCACAGCCTGTGCCGGAGAAGGCAGGGTGGGAAGGGACGGGGGAGCCCCGGGAGGACCCGTGTGCGGGACGCTCCTGCCCCCCAGTGTCGGCTGCAGCCAGCGCCGTGCTCCCGGGGCCGGCCCGGCACCCCCAGCGCTCCCGGGGCCAGCCCGGCTCTCCCGCCCGTGGCCGCTGGGCTGGCGTTGGCTTTGCAGCCAGACGTCTCTTTAAACATCGGCTTAACAAAATAAAATAAAACAAAACTCCCCACGCCGCTCCCGCCCACCCTAAAAACCCAAACTCCCAAGAACTCCCTCCCAGAAAGCCCCCAAGGCCCTGGCCCTAGAAGCGTCCTGACCGTGTGCCGGACAGGGACAGGCTCCCGGCGGCTGACACTAGCCTTGTCCCCCCATGCTGGCCCTGCCTTCTGGTCTCACGGCTGGTGACAGTGGCAGCCCCAGGCCTGTCCTGCCGCTCTGTGGTCATTAGTCACCTCTGCGCCGACATTGCTCCATGGATCTGTTCCTCCCAGGCTGTGAAAACAAGAGAGATGAGCCCTGTGGCTGCAACCCAGGCGAGGGCTGACAGCACATCCACCTGCCAAGGGGCTGGCAGGGGTGCACAGAACAAACCTGGGGGAATCAAGGCTTCATGCATTTCAGTGCTCACAGTCTTTTTTCTTTGGCGTGGAAAGTATGACACCTTCGCCTTGTCCACCCTCTGAGCTATGAAAACAAAATGTATCAGGAGCCCCAGCTCTCCGGAGGAACTAGTTATCCTCCAGCATTAACAACTACAGACAGGCAAGTCCAAGTTGCCACTGGCAATGCCATTGCCTAAGAGGATCTGTAAACAAGTTGCAAGTAACCACAACCTGCCACAAATCTCTCAAAGTGTTTGACATTTCCCCAGAGCTCCACACCCTGGAGACAAATGGCCACAGTTTCTCCTAGAAAGCAAAACTTTTACTGTCCTTATTAAGAGAGAGCCAGGACCTGACTTGATTGAACCAAAAAGACAAAGAAGTTGGGGAGGGTGGGGAGAGGGTGAATAAATTGTATGTGTTGCATCACTCCTGACCAGTCAGTTTGGATTGTGTTTCAGGCTTTACATTTTATCTGGATTTAGTTTAAAAAATAGGGCCTTTTTAATTATTATTTAATTTTTTTTTTTCCCTGGCAAAGTGGAAGATTTTACTCCTGCTATTTGAAAATCAAAACAGGACTAGAAAATAAAACGTATTGCTCTAGTTTACACACAACAGTGGGTTTCCTTAATTGTTCCTCTCACTCATTCAGAGGGCATGTAGTAACAGTTAAGCAGCATAATGAAAGCAATACCAATTCCTGTAGAGGCCGCACACAACTCATTTATAATAGCGGCAGAGGCCTTGGTAGGAGGATCTCCTGAAAGGTCTGTCCTTGAATCATGAGCTATGCACGCTGAGGAAAATGCTTCTTTTGCAAGCTTATTTCATTTGTCTGACTGAGCAAGGAATAAAAGTGGAAACAATTGACAGGTCAGGAGATAAATGTAATGGACAATATAAGCAGATGTGAAAATGCCTTTGCTTTGCCATGTCTGTTATTTAAATATGAAGAATCACGGTCATATTCTAGATCATCCAGAAAGATACCTCATGCCCCTTACAGGAGGAAAACATGCTGGTGTTCAAGAGCTAGGTCAGCAGAGAGCAGAGAAAAAGCTGAAAGGCTGTGAGTAGTGTGTCCAGGGAAGAGCTCCCTGGGGATTCCCCAGGGAGGAACTGCAGAGACTAGATACCTCCAGCTCCCTCAGCTCCACAGAATGAACAGAGTGGGATGTGTGCTGGCTCCTTCTCAGCTGAAGGGACTCAGAATGCTAAAGCTGCTTTTGCTTTGAACCAGTAGGCATTGCACCCATTTCTGGGCTGCCTACCCATACCTGCAGGAGGGAAAACAGTTTGGTGAAGGTCTGCCCTGCACTAGCAACAAAGCTCCTGTCTGCTGCTTCTTCCTAGTTGCTTAAAAAAAAATAAATTAAAAATTACATTTCTCAATCTCAGGCAGGGTGTTACGTTTCCTCAAGAGGAAGCAATGTTATACAACAGCTGAATCAGCTCCAGGTTGTGTAAACTACACCTCCATCACCCAGGCAGAGACATCCACTCTAATCCCAGTGTTACTAACATCCCACAAATCCACACTGACCACCCAGTTGTTACACTAGATTCTCAGCTCTGAAAGTCTTTATGTAAACAAAATGAATGCTACAAACCCCATACGTATTAAGAAGAAGTTACTATACAACTTCCCCACTTAGAGATAAAATAAAAGGTCACAATTGTAAATAAGACCATTTAAAGACCAGTATCAGCAAGTATAGTAGTATAGTATTGCAAGTATAGCAGCAAGCCCTAGCAAGTCAAAAATCTCTTACTACTTACAGTGCATCTTATATGAGCACAACAGATCCCTGAACCCTCTGGCTGCTGTTTTAGAGTACACTTCCCATTTTTGTTCTACTTGCAGAGCACAGTAGCAGAGCAAAAACTTTGCATTACATGCAGTTTCAAATACACTTTTTCAACATTTTGAAAATTACTGTTGACAAGTGTGCAAAAACACATAGTGCATAAAGAAAATAAGTCAACAAACTATTTAGGAGTGACATTGAACCACCTTTGAGAGCGCTCTGAGCAGGGGAAAGCTGCATGTTGTAATGGGTTGATGTGCATGATGGCAGGGCTCTGCCTCCCCACATTCCCACCAGGCCATATTTGGTAGAGTAATGAGGATGGAAGACTAGAAGGAAAAGTCTGGCTTGGCAGGCAGTTGACAAAAACCCTGTTTTGTATATGCTGTAGTTTGTGGTCACTATCTCGGTGAGCTCTGATGCCTTTCATTTGCTCCCAGCACACCCTTCCTCTGCCCTTTAGACCTCACCCCACTGGGGATGGGGCTCTGAGCTACAGCTTCCAGCACGACATGAAGGCACCAGGCTAAAACGAGTCGTGATTAATAGAAGGCAAAACAGACAAGAAAAGAGCTTTTGAATACACTGTAAAGGTAGGAAGACACCCTGTAGCTAAAGGAAGATGAAGTGCAGGCTCATGACCTGATGGGAAAGACCAGAATAAACCTGCTGCAGCGAAGCTTAGTGCAGCCAATTTCTCTTTTGTTTTAGTCTTTACAAAAAGGATTATCTCTAACCAGAGCAAATTAACTTTAAGAAGCAAATAAACACACATCCAGGCTAACAGGCTGGAGAACATTCAGATAAAGTGGATATCTTCTGATGGGCAGGGCATTTTAATCCTGTGGCACATAACAATATAAACACTGATGCAACCTGAAACACAGGCAGTTTTCTTTGAGGCCTGTAGAAAACAGAAGTAGTCTTTAAAAACTGAAGGACAAATATCGTGTTTGTCTTCTGAAAGGAAGCATCCAAGAAATTATTGGTCTATTTGTCCAACTTTTATCCCCAGGGTATTTGTGGAACAAAATAAACAATACATTTTTTTAACTTTTCTTTGCATTGTTTACTATCCATCAAGAACAGTTCGTGTCCAACTAATCCAGTTTCCCTTTTTGATAGGCCTAATGTATGAGGCAACATCCTTCTAATCAGCTTGAGGAAATACAACAGTTAACCACTGAGATAGACATGCAGTTAGCTAAAAAATTAAACCCTCTTAACGAGCACTTGACCACCCAGCAAGACAGCAAATGCTGCTATTTTGCAGGAATCTGTCAGGTCAGCAGCTTTATCTAACATTTTAAACAACTTGATCACGTGAAAAAAAGGCACTCCATGGATTATATCAAAGAAGGAATGGTTAGAAAGATATTCAGGGACACAATTATAGTAGTTTTTAAAATGCAGCAGTTTTCTAAATGCCACAGCAACACAAGCAACAAAAATGGGATCCAATAAAACTGTTAAAAGCATTCCTCTTCAGCAGGAGAAATCAATCTTGCAGTCATGAGTGACTGACAGGGCAGTGGCATTGCTAAAAAGCTCAGAAATTGTGGAAAGCCACAAACCGAGGAGCAGCTGTACAACAATCCATTGCCCCAGAAAGCTGTGGCTTTGGAGAAGCTACTTGTTCTGGATGAGCTTGGGGAAAGAGGGCAGAGAGACAATAAGGTATTTGTTCAGCTGGTTAGGGGATGATGCAGTTTGGCTTAGATAGCAAAACACTCAGCTCTAAAGAAGACCAACAAGAACAAGGAATGATTTAAAAAACAGGCAATAAGGTTGAAAGATTCAGGCTTTTTTTTCAAAGCAGAAAACAGCAGAGCCAGAACTCCAGGCAGCATGATCAGAGTGCAGTCCAGATGCTAAACAACCATGGTTCCTGGCAAAGAGAGGAAGGAGAAGAAGGCACCTTAATTTGCAACAAAATCAATTTAGGTCAGTTAGCAGGGGGTTTTTCTGATTAAGAAGAATACAGCAGTGGGACAGAACATTTGGGCGACTCTCTTTAGAGTTTTGGGGATTTTAACAAGTTGGACAAAGCTCCACTAGGAGTGCTCTGTCCTGGCACTGCTCAGCAGAAGAGCACAGGGCAGATAGTGCCCTGGCAACTCTTCTAGCCTTACCTAAGCTTTAATAAACAAATGATCAATACCATTTTACATACAACTCAGAAACAAACAAACAAACATTACACAACTAATAAAAATGGCCCAGCATTTCCAAGTCTGCAGGATTTTTGCTCCAGGCCAAGCTCAAACACAGCCCTTGAAGTCCCATGTACAGTAAGGCAGGTGCCCTTCTCTAGGACTTGTTTGTTAATCAGCTTTTCTACCTTTTATTCCTCCTAGGATAACAAGTCACAAAGTTTTGTATGCAATAAAAGCTCTATGAAAATCAGCTGTGGAAAAGTGTCATCTAATGGTTCTGCCTTAGTACCTGCCAATCTAGTCAAGGTTTCCTACAGCTGAATATCCTCCTAGAACATTGTAAGATGTGAAGTTAAAACTAAGTACCCATACGCTGAATAGCTTTCTCTGTAAGCGACTGACATTTGGAGGACTGAGCAGTTTCACACCTTTTAAGAGTCCCTTGCTGGCTCTTCTGAAGTTTCTACGCTGACATTTTGTGTGAAGAAGGAAACTAGTGAGGCTAAGAGGCTTTGAAGTGCAGGAGGGAGAAAGGCTTCAACAGGCAAAACAGACACAGGCTAATTTTGGTGCTCTCACTGTCATTGTCAAAAAAAAATCAGTGGATCTTGGTTCAACTTGCAACATTAAAACAGGTTAAGAAGTGGCAATGACATAGCTAAATGCCTTAAAAACACCTCATTTCTGCTATTTCAGACTTTTCAGAATCATGCACAGAGAGCTCTGGGAGAGTGATTGCTGATAGCATGGGATCTGATTGATCTTTCACTTTAGATCAATAGGAAAGGATGCCCATAACACACCCCAATTTGTTCCTAGCACAAAGCATATATTCAGTTGGGGGTTTTTTTTGGTTTGAGATTTGTGTTGGTTCCTCCCCACATACCCACGCTTTTTTTTTTCCCCACAGATGGTGTACAGCCAGCTCCATTTTTAAAGCAAGACATTAGTTTAACTCCTGTTCAAGCTACTTTTGACCTTATTAAATTTTCTCCAGGTTCCAAAAAGTGAGAGCGCCTGACTTTAACAAAACTTTTTCTCATTAAGCTTTCAATTTCATCATGCTCTTAGCCAAGTCCATTTTAGTAGTTTGAGACAAATTAAATAGAGCAAAATTTCAACTTGATAAACCAAGAGTATGATTACTGGAAGTATTGGTTAACTGGAAAGCTTTGCGTAAAAGTCATCAAAATAATTGCAGTACTTTGACAAAAGCAAAACAAAGAGCAGAGTATTACTAGAATACACTGCCTGTTTTACAGCTTTGTGGTGACAGCAGCAATTGCCTTTCCCCATCAAGTTATTACCTTCAGAAGACTACTTGGCATATAACCGGAGTAGAGCTGTTGAAGTTATACTTTAGCATCAAACAACACAAGGTTTAGAAGCAAAGAGAAAGGATTTCATTAACCTAATTAACAGTTGGAGAAAGAGCAAAAAAAACCAACCCAAAAGTCATCAACAAGCTTTCAGGCTCTTACGTGCTACAAACCTGAGGCAGAGTTTCCGGACCTGAAAGGAGGTTTGTCTCTCTCCTCTGCCTCCCACCCAAACCCATATTGCTTTGCTGTGGTGATAGCGTGGATTTAGTTACATCAAAGTGATCTAAAGTCTACTTTCACCATGATTCAACACAGCTAGCAGGAAGCTCATCCAAATAGAGACATTTCAATCTGGTTTTGCATTTGGATTTTAAGTATTAACAAGAAGCCATATTTCTACAGCTGGCAATGCAACCCACAGGGTTGGCTCCCATAAAACATTTTTTTTTGCAAATATCCAGTAAAATGGAAGTATTTGGGAATCATCTTGATGAACTTTCAATAACCCTGGCAGATCTGCTCCTCCTAGCCCCACCATGCCCAATTCTGGACTTGAAGATCTCAGTTGCTGCCCAACCACAGTGATGGGGTGAGGAAAGGTTTCTGCAGAAGCTTCTACCTCCTGCTCTTGCTTAGGTGAGGGGAAAACCCTCCAAAACTGAAAGTGTCTTAAAAAAAAGAAAATCAACATTTACCTTCCAATGGAAATTCTGAATATTTGATGTTCCAGTTCAGAACTAAGTTTATTGAATACTTTCCAGTGGACGGAAATACCCAATCTGAATAGTTCAACCTAGTGAGCATCAAAACACCATGCCTTACAATTCTGTGTGGTCATCTATTGGCTCCTTTAAAGCTATCCAACTATGTCATGGCATTCATTAATCAGAATAAACTAAAATTCACAAAAAAAAAAAAAAAAGTGTTTGCTTTTTCTAGTGTACTAAAACCAGAAATCTGAAGTTATTCAACATAATGTATTAGAATAGGAAAAGGTCACTTACGGGGAGTGATATAGAATTGGAAAAGAAAAATCCAAATAGACTTGCTTTCTAACTTCACAATTAATTTTTTAATTTTGAATGAAAAACTCACTGACTTGAAAGAAACAAAGTATGCTTTCTCTGAATCTTTCAAAGAAGCCATTGCTAAAGTGTTTATTTGGCACTTGAACACATTTGGGTCTAAGCAACTAGGTAATGGCTTCCATCAGTTTAGCAACCTGGCATTTTCAATGACTTCAGCAACCAAAGACATAAAATGTTGGAGCTATGTGTGGTAAGGCTACAGCAAGCTCAGTCAAATTCCCGTTTGAGAATTTATTAACTCTACAATGTTATCCAAAAATATGCCAGTGTCAGAAAGCAGCGTGGCATCGAGTACACAGCAGGAGAGAGCACGAGTCCCGTGCACGGCTCCACCTCCACTTCATTACCCCAGCCAAAAAAAGGGCAGCAGCAGCATTCTCCACTGATTGTGTGGGCTGGGCTCACTTTTGAAAGGGAAGAGGGCAAAGCAACACTCAAGTTTTTCTTCTCTGGGCTCTGCATGCCCCAAACATGGTTTCTCATTAAACCACTGCCATCTCTTCTGTCTCAGTTTGTCCTCTCAACCCAAGAATGAAATGCCAGGCAGTTATATTGAAAAGCATTCAAATATGTTTATTCAGTCTTTAAACAATCTTATAGATCAAGTAACTGCAATAAAGAACAAATAAATGATAACAAAACTTGGAAAATTTCAATCTAAAAAACCCCTAACCATAAACAAGACAATAAAGATAAAAATATACTCAGACACTTACTTTACTTGCCAAAACACAGGCTCAAGAAATCCATCCATTATGAAGTGTGTCAATTACCATTACTTGCGAACTAAACTACCCAAAACTTTTCCATAGAGTGACCTAAACCATCCTCTGCATTTAAGTCTTCCCTTTGGCCTCACACCTTCCCTCTGTTTTTTCCACTTCTTGGGCTTCATGAATTTGTTGGGGTTTCTTGTTTTTCAACCATAAACATAAAAGCAAAAGTCAAAAGAATTTAGGGTAAAGTACCGAGGATCACCTTCCTAGATTGATATATTGTTATGCTTACTTATCTTGAAACCACACAGTTCGTCTAGTGGTCTGTGATGAGCAACATCCTAGATGAGGTAGATTTGAGAAATATTTATATCACTCTAATGATACAAATGTTGTGGGGGAGAGGGAATGAAGTTGGCCCAGCAATTTAGTCACTCCTTCCCCCACACTACTCCTTTACGTCTGAAATATCAGATAGAGATGCTAATTGACTTTGTATAACCTGAGTTTTATCTCACTGAAATCCCTGAGGCTTTATTCTCATTTTGTCTCATTAACCAATTTATATAATGTCTTTTTAGCCTGATTCTAAGTAAATATTTAAACTAATATGGGTCTGCTAGTTCCACTTCATCTCTCCACCCCTTTCCACCACCAGTAATAAAAGGCAGACAAGAGATGCAGAGGAAACTCTAAATTTGAGAGGTTCAGTGAGGACTAGGAAAATAATTTGATTTATTCAGAGGGAGGGAATACATAAGAGGGTAAAGAACGTAAGGTTTGTAGCTAAAATGCAAGTTCCATTAGTTCTATTTTTTAAAGAACAGTATGTTCTAAAAATGTAGCATTTCATTTCAGATTTTTAATTGGAGTTTGAGGACCGGGCTGAACTTTAAAAGGTTAGTGGCCATACGGTTTGTTCCTAGCCAACTTCTGAGGTCTCTTCCCAGTCTGCCAAGACTGCAGACACATTAGTTGTTGATATAGTCACTTAGCTGGGAGGAGCAAGGAACTCCCGAACACTAACCTTGCATGGATCCCTTTCACCCCATTACATTTCTGCCTTCAGCACAATCAAGGTACAGCTGTTAACAGCCTTGCAGCACAGGGTAGAAACTAATGCTCAGAATTCAGAGAAATGTCACAGTTATGTCACACAACCACCTGTTGAGCTTGGCTGGGTAAAGCAACCTCAAACCAAAATGATCAGAAAATGAACAAATCAATTAATAGTTTACCAGAGAGGTAGTCATCAAGCTGCTGCAGTAAAATATAGATGATTTTTTTTTTTTAAGTCAAATTAGCACCTTGCTTTAAATTATTAAGCTCCTAGTGGGGAAGCTCAAATCACAGCCTCATCACTATAGAAAACAGGCCAAGGTGTCATCTCCTCTCCCCCGAGATTCATCAGCTCAGCAGTAAGGATGGCTCTTGAAGCCTTTGATTTAATTCTGTTTCAGTGGTTTAACAATTGCTAATCAATTTGACCACAGCTCCTTAGACTCATGCATCCATCCTGGTAATTATGCTGGGCAGACTCAGGATGACTTAGCTTGCAAAAATTGTGTGCTTTCAGGCCAATATGGCCAAAGTAGAATGAGTCTGGTGAAACTCAATACAGTTATCTGCCACTGCACAGCACAAGTGAAAAACTCTATATATCATTTTTAACAACATATAATTAACTCGCAGAGTCCATGAAGTCAAGGCATCTGATAACAGGCACTTGAAAGGATTAAAAAAAAACCCCTAAGCCTTTTCTATGAATAGTCTGAATACCAGCTGGAAAACAGAGAGGCTTTTCATACACATGTCTACAGAAAAAACAACCCTCTATGGGGTTTGATGAAGCCACAGCTAATGCGTATCAGCCAGAAGCATAAGAAAGTCAGTCCATAAATGCCCTCTGGAAAGTGTCCCGGAGCACACAAAACAGGCCATCCACAAGCAGTCCATGCTCTGGCCATGTAGTAGCACTGATAAGCCATCTACTATAAATGAGCTTCATCACACCTGCTGCAAAATAGGGCCAAATAATTCAGAGAAGTCATAGTGCTTGCTCCAAAAAACCCATTTACAGTCTAATGTGAGGTACAAACACAAGTGCAAGTGACAAGTAATATGGCAGAGCTGGCTGGAGCCAGAACGAGAGATGCTGCAACGCAGTCACATGAGATTTATGTACATCTTGAGCAATCCAAGATGAGTATTTCCAGCAGAGATGGAGGAATGGCCACTGTAATGGATATTCTGAGCACCAGAGAAGTAAGGCTCAGAGAGGACTCAGTAAGGTGAAAGTTGATGAATGTCTTGCAGGCCTCTTCACATCTAATTGTCACCTGAGGTAAGGGAGCAGGAATGAAAGTTTCCTCATCTTTAACTGGTAAGGCAGAGTTTATTGGCTTTCTTTTTTGGAATTAGCACACACTGAAGTTTCTGTTAAAATTAAAGAATGAATTTCTTCTTCCTTAGTTAACCTGTCACAAGTATTCACAAAATCATCCTTCGGACAGCTCTGAAAGAGAAGAACAACATTTTTAACAGTGCTGCTTCATGCGAGCATTGTTTCTTCAGTCCAGTAAGGCAGACCTGTTTCACCACCTATACTATGGTAAAAAAGCCAAAGTAGCTGGGCCACAAATTGTGCTTATTAGGGACATGGCTTAGGCCTGGTTGACACAAGAGTTGACCTCTCTGGAGATGAGGAAGAACTGGAGGTTGATCCCCATCTTAAGAGTGCTTCCAACTACAGCTAATGGGTGAAGCTCAGGCAAGGAGGATGGAGAAGTGACGATGCATATGATTAGTACAGTTTTCACTGAGACTCTGAGCACCTAGAGAAGCACTCATCAAAGCACAATAAATTGTAACAACTACCATACTTATGATCCTCCTGACCAAGAGTCCCATCTTAGTACCATAATGACCAATACATGCTGAAATAGTTATCCAAAAGGTAGCAAACTAGGAGGCCAGATCCATGCTTTCCACATAGTTCTGGTTTAATCATTAGGTGAACTTACAATACTCCTGTGGAAAAAGGGAATACTGGATTTTGGACTCTGATTCCATTTGTAATTGGGAGGCCACAAAAAGAGTAATTTTCAAAAAGTTGGGGATTCCTGCAACTTCTGTTCAACTGAGAACACTCATTGCACATGCAGCACAAGTCACTCAGTTATTATCCTCTACAAACATTTAATAAATTAAGATGCTGTAGCGAGTCAAAGTCCATTCCATACAAGGACTGTCTTCATTGCCTCACATCCATGTTTGAGCTAGGGCTTGTCAGCATACTTCCCTTAAGATTTTTATAAAGAGATACTGAGATAAATTTGTTTAGAAATAAGAGTTTCCATAATTGGTATTAAGTTTATTCTTTCCAAAATAAGAGCCCATAGAAAGTCTTTCATCAACCAAAGCTTGAGGCAGCTATGAAAACAAGTGCTAAAAAGTTAAGTTTCAGGAGGTCAAATATTAATAGCTTCATCCAGCATCAAACATATAAGCAACAAGCAGAGAAAGATCAGACTGTTCAGTAGAATTAGTTTAATGGACCTGCAAAAAAACCAAAAAAACCCCAACCAACCCCAAACCCAACCATTAAACAACCCATGACTCTCCCCTGCCTCCTCCCCTCCCCAGTATTAGGAAAATCAGAAGCCTACAGATTCCATCGATTAGTTCGCCCCTTCGTACTAACCTGGGAATCCTCACCCTGCTCTCCAAACATGCGCTTAAGAATTTCTCTTGGGTCTGGAATTGGTGGAAGAATTAATACCTTCAGCCTTCAGAAAATTAAAAATAAAATATTTAGATGAAACATTAATTTTAAAATCACCATTTCAAAGTCATACTTGGGTGCAGTCAAGAAAATCTGTGGTCAGCTTTGGCAGAACTGGCTTGCCTTCATTCTCTGTGTAACTGTACCCAATTCTTATTTTTAGTCCCCAAACCAAAAAGAACTGGGAATATTCACATGGACAGATGCTAAATAACTTTCACTTGACAAAGACAGCAGAAAATATAGACTTTTTATATAAATCATATTTTACCAGATTCTTCTGTTATTTATATGTTTTTCAACTTTGAATTTAGACTTAAATTGCTTAAAGAGATGGGATGCAATAACTGTGCAACAAGAATCTAACTGTAAGCAGATATAAGCAATGTTACCCAAGGGCAACAAGAGAATATATATGGTTTTTAAACCTAATTCTAATGGCTGAGGTACAATGGTGCTGCCATTTTTTTATGCAATACAAGTTATGGATAAAATGAATGCTGTTGAAACATACCACATCACAGTTACCTTCAGGAAAGATGAATCATAATGCAAGCCAAAGACCAATCGGAATTAGTGGATTGTAAATAAAGGGAGATCATTATTTACCTTTTTAGATAAAACAGTAGAATTATTGTAGATACTGCTACAATTAAGGGAATGGTGATTATTAATATAAAATAGAATGTAGAGTCCATCTTCTCACCTGGAAAATAAAAATATTAAAACTTAGGGATGTTTTGAGAGGCTTTTTAGGAATAATGAGAACAAAACAATTACTTTTCCAATTTGTTCAGAGACTGAATGTTTTTCAAATACATTAGCATTTTTATAGGCAAGGACTCATTTATCAAAGCATGATACTGTAATAAAGACACATTTGGCAAGAAAATGCAAACCAGCAGGACTCAGGACTGAAAAACTGACAGCATCAGAAAGGGGTCATTGCACAGCTACACGGATGGCAATCCCATCAACACATAGAGCAATACAGGCAAGAACTGATGGCACTGCTGAAGGACTAGAACTCTCTTGTCTTCTTTTCATCTAAAATTAAAGAGATACATAGGAGAACAGTCTTCAACTCCCATTTATTTAGCAGACAAAAGATATTAGACACCTTGCAAATGAAGAATAAAGAGCAACAAGTTGCAGGAACAGTTGTTCTCACCAATACTCTTTTCTTCACTCCAGTCACTACAGAGCTCGCTGCTGTAACATTCAGGGTTTGGTTTTGCTCTCACTTTGAAGATGTACTTGCTATTAGGATCAACGCTGGGAATTGACATATGATTATATCGAACCTAAGGTAAAAAGAAAAGGGAATTTGCTTTGTCCAATTACCAAAGTATTCTCAGCTATTTACAAGCCTATTTTCATTGTGCAGTTAACGTAGTCTCAGTGTTTCAATGGGAGATCTTTTTGTGAACACTTAACTCCTTTAAAAGGGGCGTAGTGGCATTTGACAAGCACAGACTGCCTAACTAGAAATTCCAAAGCTGAGATTTAATCTTATTCACTGCCACATCTATCATGCAGCATTTGGCATCAATGTTTAAACTAAGACTCAGTGTTTGGAACAGCAGTGCCTTATTTTTTTTTTATTTTTTTGAGAAACATCTGTGATTTATGCTGCCTTCCCCTCCCTCTCTCTTGTCAGGACAGCTCTGTCGATCTAACCTGGACCATACCAAAGTCTTCTGTGTTGCCTCTACAAAGAGGCACGCACACTAGATGAGATCGAGCTTCACTTATTTATGATCCAAAATGCCAGTTTCCTGAGGAACATTGATATTATTAGAGTTTGCCAAATTTGAAGTAGGACAAACAACAAAATATGCGCAACAGGCAAAACCTGTCAGCTTACTTTTAAATTTATCATGTTGTTTACCATGCAAATTAAACAATGCAGTCAGTTTGGCTGTGCAGATACATGCATGGGTACATCCTGACGCTGAAGTCAATGTTTTTTTATGAATACATTAAAATCAGTGTATCTAGGACTACACACCTATTTCTTCCCGCCTCATCCTCAGTCTTTTTATCCTCTTGCTTTTCTGCATAATGTTCTGTGTTCTTGATTGCACCAGCAATTAATTTTGCTTTACCGTAATTAGGTCACGTCATTCAAGAGCACGGCAGTCACCTGACTGAACACAGACCAACAACAGGAAAACCCAATACCAACAGACCAGTCCCGTACCACCAAGAAGCAAACAGGCACTGCAGTGTATTTCCTGACTAAGTGCTGTTTAGTTTAGTGCACGCTTCTTCATTGGGCTGTTCGTACACATTACTGCTTTGATGGTAAGGATTCAAGACTCATATGAATTGCATTGTATAGATATTACTACCAGAAACTTTCCATATGAGAGAAAAAAAAATCTTATGTCCACCTAACACTTTCAGCTGGTGCATCAGACCTGTTCACATATAGCATACATAGTTTTTCATTTCAGACAGCAAGTATTTGAGTTACTGTAAAAATAAACACAAGTTATAAAAGATACATAGAAAAAAAAACCCCAAACAGTTAACTGTAAGTAATGAAAAATTACTGTAATTATCTGAGCAGTGTCCGAATCACCATTGTGATATTCCACTTCATAAAATAAACATTTTTTTGGAAAGGTGTCTGATTCATTCCATTTTAAATGTATTTCATCATTAATCTTTGACAGCGTAACTTGTCTTGGTGCAGCAGGTTTTACTGAAATGCAAAATGGAAGAGTTAAAAAGTATATTTCACTGCTTACAAGAATTATTCAAGTCCTGTATTGCATAATATTACACTTGTACCAGTTCGAGAACAGAGGAAAAAGTACCAAAAAGTCAATAAAGAATAAAACCAACTACCAATCAAGAGTGAAAAAATGAGTGGAAAACTACCCTCAAACCTCTACTCCCACAAAAGCAAACCTTGTCTATATAATTCCCAAGTCAAAGATCAATAGAAGGAAGCATCTAATCATGCTGCGTCATCCATGGTTTATGAGGTGCAAGCTTCTCAAACAACAATATACTAGCAAATTTCTTTTTTAAATTATTTTTTATAATGTGTTGTTAAACTTACCAAGGGTGGTAGGATTTTTACTTAAACACACAGGCCTAATTCCTTCAGAATCATCTCTAATCAAAATATGTATAGCTGAGTAAGTATCAGTGACTTTTGGGAAGCTGAAATTGAAAATGCATCCAGAGATTCCTTGGTGCGTAGAATAGTTGTTGCACTTCTTATGGTTTTTCAAACCATCAAACCTGTAGGAATAAAAATATCTTTATAAACTTCAAAAGAACAGGATGGCAAGGAGCAAGCTTGTTTTTAAACCTGCGTTACAAATCCTAAAGACTTGCATTAAAGGTGTGCTATAGCATGAATAAAAGCAAAGTAAGAAGCTTCTAATTTATCTCAAACTTCAGAAAAAACTCATTACTTTTGTAAAGAGTGTCAAGCAGCAGAATGAAGCAGGTTTCCTTTATATTGAAGCACCAAAGGTAACAGCTGCTTTCAGCTTTGGTTCCTATTTCCCACATAGGAAAGCAATTTCAAAGAAAAAGAAAATCTAGAAAGCAAAATAAATTGGATCACTTCGTATGAACAGAATTTGACTTTTGTGATGGAATGAGCTGATCAATCTCCTCTAGGTCTGTCTCGGGTATTGCAGCTCTTGCTTGAGATGGTCGAGTTTCACCTATTGTCCACATTTGCCTTTCAAAATGCCAGTACTCGTTTCCAATAGGAGAAAAGTTATGACGACCTTCTTCCTTGCTGCTATGTACTCCTCAAGTCCCAATGAAAATATGCCAGTAGCTTTTCCTCCTGAGAAAATGGGATTATTTATTCATTTTAAAGTAAATCAGAGCTTCATTTTAGGAGCACATTAAGAGCTGTTTTCCCCTACTTCAAATTTCCATATACAGGGGCTGGGGAAGCTAAAACTGTCTGTCCTGTTTTAAGGAGAGACCCCTTTTTTTTAACTGCCTCTCTCATCTCCCTGCCCTGGGGCTGATGAAGACAGGAGGCATTCAGAGCAGACAGCCCCTTGCCAACGCATCAACCTGCCCCTGTAAGCCTTTGTTTCAGCAAGTGTTACTGTGCACTGACTGGACTCATATGTTCTAAGCTAGTGTCATATTCACGTTCACTTTGGATGAAAAGATGGAAGGAAAATATCAATGAAGAAGAATATAAAATGGAAATAAGCAGTAATTTGAGGGGTCATTGTTCAGTTATTTTTGGAAAAAAATCCCCAAACAAACCCAAAATTCAACCCAAAAAAACCCCTTCAAACACACATAACCTGCATTATGGAAAACATATCCTTTAGTCCAAAAATCAAGGGTTTATTTTAAAGGTAAAAACTAAGATAAGTATTTTGATGATGTGGACATACTGGAGTGGGTCCAGAAGAAGGACACCAAAATGATCAGGGGAATGGAGCATCTCTCGTATGAAGACAGACTGAGAGAGTTGGGGCTGTTCAGCCTGGAGAAGAGAAGGCTCTAGGGGCACCTTATAGTGACCTTCCAGTACCTGAAGGGGGCCTACGTAAAGGCAGGGGAAAGTCTCTTCAGAAGGGTTTGTAACAATAGGACAAGGAGTAATGGTTTTAAGCTAGGAAAGGATAGATTTAGGCTGGAAATGAGAAAGAAGTTCTTTAACATGAGGGTGATAGATCAGTGGAATGGGCTGCCCAGGGAGGTGGTGGAGGCCCCAACCCTGGAGTCATTCAAGGTCAGGCTTGATGGGGCTCTGAGCAACCTGATTTAGGTAGAGATGTCCCTGCTTGTGTAGGGAGGTTGGACAAGACGACCTCTGGAGGTCCCTTCCAGCCTAAAACATTCTATTATTTTCTTTCTAAGCAGCATGAATCAAAAGACTTTGCTGTTGCTGCAGCTACATCTTTCAGTAAAATTAAAGGGTAAATTGAAAATACAGAGCTCTAATCTAAATCATTAGTCCAATATGTATACAAATACTCAGAAATTCAGATCTTCAACACCTCATTGGTACTGTTCTTGTAAAAAAGAAGAAATATCTTTGAGTAGCAGTTTAGAGAGAGAAAAGTCCTCCCCACATTTAACTAAAGCAGCAAGTTTTCTGCTGTTTGCAGTTCAAATGCATTAAATTGAATAGCTAGCCTGCTAAACTGCCACTGAAGAGGAATAAGAAAGAATTTATTTAGTTATTTCAGATAAGACAGAAAGCTGATTTAAAACTACACAGGGCTTTTAGAAAGAAAACTTCAATATTTCTACAGAAGCTAATGCAAACTGGCATTTCACAAGGCCCATCAACGTGCATCAAGTGTGTGTAGATCAGCATGCAGAGATCTTGAAGCCAAGTTTTTGCTCATAACACAACCCTGTTCCTTTGGAACAAGAGTCTAATTATGGCAATCAGCTGGCAAGCGAGGATGATGACAAAGATGTTCTCCATAACTTTAAATGCGAATCACTCATTTACGACATCAAAGATACAAGCAAAACTACTGCTAAGTATAATTAGTTTTCATACTATTTTCCAATGATTTAAGAGTTGACATATTCATTAGCGAGTGATTCCGACTTTAATGGCCCTTGTTTTTCGGTCTGCAAAGAAAGCAATTAATACATTGGTACAGTTCCTCCCTCTTTGAATCCATGATTAGAAAAAATAGAAAGCATTAGCAGTTGTACTTCACATGACAGTATACTGGCTTCCCAAAAGACTTGGCAACAGCAACCTCTTGACCCTTCAGCAATGAAGTTTTGTGTTGGACAGGACCCAACACTAACTTGTATGCAATGCTCTGGGACCTTTCAAAGTAACAGGAAGCAGACAAGTGAAGTGTGTAATGTAAAACTAAAGATTAGCACTAAGGCACTTGAGAGCTGGGAATGAAAGCTTCATACAAACCAGTAGAACAAGGTATAATTGGTGTCACTGCTCGCATTCTCCCCAGGACGCCATGTACAAACCATGTACTCCAAGTTGTGCCAAACACAGCTCAAGTTAAGAGCAGCAGTACCTGGAATACCTGCAGGGCAAGTTGGAAAGATCTCTTAAGATTTACTTTGCCAGCAAAGTGTTGTCCCCAATTTCCAGAAGTAAAACATCCCTTTTTACAGAGCTGAAACTGTCTGGAAGGCTAAGCTGGGTCACCTCTCAGCCTGCAGTGCCTCAGCACAGCAAATGATGAACTCCAGTTGTTTATTGCTTTCAATAGTTGAAATTTTAGTAGAGTAACTTCTAAATGCAAGCTAATTATAACAGTGAATCTCAGTTTCCACCACATGTGAATTACTACTTAGGAGTTACCTGATGCTAAGGACAAGGTGTTGAGTCAGGAAAATAGTTTGTTCTATTAAACTACAGGTACTTTTAAAAGGAGTTAAAGTAACTGGCAATCATAGGGATAGCAATTAGCTTTGTTATATTTATTACAGCCATCAACTTTAAAAATAGTCAACATTTAATTTTAGTTATCTTCTCTAGATACAATATTAGTTTCTCCATATTCTTAATATGAAAGTACCTGTAGACAAAAGCAACACCAAATTTTCGATTGAGACCCATGTACCTCTAGACATTCAACTTCAACATATTGAAAACCCAAATTACAAAACATAAATAAAAATGAGTACATAGCAACTGTGAATAGAGATGTCAATGTATCTCCCAGGAAGGGCAATTACAGAATAAAGTCCTTTATACTCAATCTTGAATTTTTGCATGGTATGAGTTCTCTATGCTGTTTCATCATATCACAGCATGTGAGATATTTGTTCCTTGTAACATGTAGCAACATCTCCATGAACTAAAATGCATGTCCAGGCTTACTGATAGCAAACCCCAAACTACCTTCTACTTCGAAGCTCGCTTTCTCCCTGAAGTAGCAACTGTTGAGCAGTACAGGAAAATGAAACTGGTTTCCTATTTCAAGTAGTATTTAAGAATATTTTATCTGCAAGCAGACTTTTAGAACTCCCAATCTGTCTAGTACATGTTACGTGCTGTCTTAATGATCTCCTTCCCTGATTTTCCAGAATACCCTTTTGACAGACACACAGACAAGCCCGATGAAGTCTCAAATTCTCCCATCCACATACAGTTTTCAACCACATCAAGTCATGCTCCTGGGTTAGACAGACTGTTACTACTCAAGGCAAGAGGCTCTATTTTCCTTGCTGTACCCCCTAACTTTCAGCATCCAGCAGAATACATTATTCTTTAGGTCCACTTCCTAACAGTTTTGCTACGGACCCTTTATTTCTGGATGTCAAGAGACAAAAAAATGTTTTTCTTTATTCATTTTGCTATGCATAGCTTTGTAGACCTCAGTCATCGCTTGAAAAAGAGAGAGCCCTACAATAAGTATTTAACGAAGTCACTTATTTATTCAACAAGTTGTTAAATTTGCTAGATTTATCCCTCTAATATTTACAAATACAAGATTATTTTAGGGACTTGTGCTTGTACAGAAAAATCATACAAAATAAATTGACTTAGATGTTAGTCATGAACTCAGCAGCCTTAATTCAACTTAAGTTATCTCTTATCCCACAACCACAGCACAGCAGGGACAAGAGGAATGACAGGAATCGCATTGTTGTCTTGGAAAAGCATTTAAATGTTACAAGCTTGCCCATAAGGTTTTAAGTGTCAGAAGACTCCAGTTGTATTTAAATGTAGTATAACTGTTCTGTTTAAGCTCTATCAATTGAACTAGCCCTTGTGTCTGGTATCTCCTTATTTCTCTATGATATATTTCTATGATACTTTGTGAAAACAGCAGAGAACACAAGGCAGGTCTGTGCTGCAGGTGTTACCTTTCGGCATCAGGGAGGTCTCCACCCAGCGGCTGGGCTCGCTGCTGATGTCGCCCTTGCATTCAGCTCTCACTTTGAATTGCATTTCCTCAGCAAAAATCATATCTGTCACACGGAAGCGGCTCTTACTCCATTTCTGGGTTTAGATGCAGGGGAAAGAAAACCAGAACATTTGGCATACTGTATCGGACAAATGGGGATGACTATTAATGTAAGAATACACGGCAGCCCCGCTGAAAGGCTGCAGCTCAAACCCAATGAAATGAGTGGCAACGTGGGAAGCCGCAGCATTGCTTCGCTTTATTTACTCCTCATCAGGCGCACTCAGAACTCACCAAAGGAAAACTACTTCTACTCCAGTGATCTGTGGACATGAGCAGAGGCCACACAGAGACCAAGGAACAAGTATAATCTGTATACTACAGCTACATAAGCAGGAGCTTAGAGTTCTAACCTTCATGTTTCTGCATGAGTGGACATGAATACATGACGAACAGAACGAACATTTGAAGATGTAACCAAAAGAGCAATGAGAAGAGCTTGCACGGATTTAAAGAGAGAAAAAAAAAAAATTATCAAAACAAATCCACAAATGGCTATTAAATACAGTGACAGCACATCAGGCCCAAGTAGTCCATGAGCTTCCATTTTCAGAAGAGAGTATATATTTGTGCGAGAAAAAAGGCTTATCTGTTATCACACACTTACTTAAGCAGCTTTTTTGGGCTAAGGAGATGCTTTTTACTTAGATGGAAACAAGATACAAAAAAAAAAAAAAAAAAGTCTTTGTTATGACCAGAGTGGTGTAACCTCTCCCTCTCCACATTATATATAAATATTGGTACTAATGAGAGGACAAGGAAATGAAACAGGAGTGAACAGACTAGGTTCTATCAGCTGTAAAGCAAAAAGATGCAGCAAGATAATACACAGTCTGGTTCAATCCTGACGTGTGAAACTGCTGTCCCACGGCTCTTTCAACTGCTGCTGACCTTAACATTTGTTAGACCCTTCCAAGAGCTCATTTAGCATGTTAACCAAACAGACTTTCAACTTGTTAATGTGTTAATGAACCCATCAGAAGAGGTAAATAGGTTTCTGCTGCGTTAGCAAGTTCAACTGGCTCATCTAAAGGTCTGATGAAGAGCATTAGAGAAGAGTGTGTCAAAAAACAAGCATTTAGCAGTGTTAAGCCACTTAATAGGCCCAGGTGTTCACAAAACCACAGCCTTACTTCAAGCCCAGGATATCCAGGAGCTGTCAGAAAGAACACAGCAGTTGCTGTGAAGAGGCCATTGTAAACATCAGGCCATAAAACTCTAATAGGGCTCAACAACAGAGGACTATTTCAAGAGGCATTGTATCGATTGTAACCATATCCGATACAACAGCACTGCCACCCCCACAGCTGGTGTGTAACTCAAGGCTTCCAGTTATCACAGTTTGGAATTATGGACTGATAGCATATTATTACTGGTAATAAATTGTAAAAATTTGTCCTGCAGCCCCTCAGTACCACAGCAATGCTGCTCTCAGACCTGACCAAACAGTCATTAATCCACACCAAGAATCACATCTGGGCTGCAAACCATCTAACACAGACATAAAGGCAAAAGCCCAAAACAAAGAAGTTTCGCAATTTCTGTTCCAGGGAACAGATGTGTTCTGTGTCGTCTTCATAACCCTGAAAAATTGTAAGCACAGGGAAAGGAGAAATGTGGGAATATGTTAATACTTAGTATTACCTCCAAAAGACACTATACTGTGAAATCACAGCTACACCAAAGTTAATGTGGACGTCCCTTTCTTAAATGGAATTCAAAAGGAAGGAGATCAACCTTTGCAAACTCCCCATTTAAGAATGTAGACAGCCCGACATGTATGTCATTTTTTTCCAGAAAGCTACATAAGCAGAGACTGAAACAAGTCTTTTCACATTATTATTATTATGATACTTTCATATTATCGGTAGCAGTTATTTATCGAAGAGTAACAGAGAGATTTTTCTGATCTGAAGATCCCACATGCTGGTATGACTTATTTTTGAGGTTTTGATCCCATGACAAGAATTAAAGGCTATACTAAAACTGTATTTTTATATACACACACATACACAGAATTTTATCACAATAAGACATTTACTGGAGCGTAGCATAGTTTAAAGAGGCAATGCACTTACTTTTTTCCCCTGAGGGACCTTATCAATCACGATGTCGCTGGAATACTCCAGGTTGCAGCTACTGCTGACATTTTCTGGGGGGTTCCACGTCCAGTTCAAGGTGCAGATTTGGACAAATGAGTAGTTAAGGTTGGATGGAGGTGGAAGAACTTTTGTTCCTATAAGAAAGGAGTTATCAGTGTAACAATCCTATTGGTCCACATTTCACCATTAGTAATACCGACAGATTTTTAAATCTCCAACAGAAAAGAACACAAATAACTTCTCAACTTTGTCCACTCCTATTTGCTATCAGATAAGCTACTGCCTACTAAATTGTTTCTACTATCTCAATCCCTCAATCACTAAAAAAAATTATAAGATGATAGGTCTAATTTTTCAGGTCTTTTCTGCTGTTGAGTTTGCATCATGCATGCTGAATCTTTAGTAAAAAGAGTATATACATTTTGTGGAGCAATTAATACTTTATTCCACCCAAAAATGATCTGTCAATGCAGTTTTAGAGAGAAAACTTTAAGAAGACAAGTTATTATGCCTTGCAGGCAACAGCTATATGTTAGAACCACAATTTAGCCCAATTCAAGCAAAATCAAGAATCTTAAAAAACAAGGAAACCACAATGCTTTTTCAATTACTCGCCTATTAAACTTTTAATGTTACACTCTAGCACAGTGAGCAAAACCAGTGTGGGACAAATAGTAATTTACTGCTGGCACACTTCAGTGGTACATTTTTCCACCTCCACAAAAGCAAGATAGAAGCAGAGGAAGAGCCATGACTCAGAGATAGTTGCTAGGACAAATCCATTTGTGCATTAACCCTTCCTTACTCTTGTGCACTGGATCACAGCCTACTTGATACCCAGTCACACAGTTTGAAGATCGTGCCAGAAAACAAAGAAAGGAAATATGGCAAAAGATAGAAAATTGCCAGAAGAATTTGGAAGTATACGTCAGACTTCAACTCTTAAAAAAATAAAATTTAAAATTACCAACAGGTAATTCCCCAAGAACATAAAAGTGAATTTTGTATTTTTTAAAGGGCTACTCTCATGATACTTCTATTAGAAGACATTACATAAGAGGCCAAATGAGGCTGCTTCTCATGAGTACCTACAGGTTACATCTCTGAGGCACCATCATCTATCTGTCTGTGGAAAGAAAGTACCCTAGTTACACAGTAGTTTAGCAAACACTTCAAACCAGTATCAACTAGTGCTGCTGGTCTTACTCATCCCAGAAAACCTGCTAGGCTCAGGAAAACAGGCTCAACCCACTCCAGCATTGCGGGGAGTGCATAGGGAAAGGGCAGAATAACTCCACTGAGATCAGTTTTCCCATCCAGGTCATTGTGCAGTCCAATTTCTTTCTCCTAGCACAAGGAAGAAGGCAAATGGAAAGGCAAACCAGCTTACTTCAGCAAGAATTCTGCTCAAAGTATCCATGACACCACTATCTTACATGTCCCAAGAGCCACAACTGCCAAAGCTTGAAGAAGAGTCATCAAACTTCTGGAGCTTTCTCAGACCTCTGCATAGTTAAAGGACAGGCAGTGGAAGACATCAGACATTAACACCATCTGTGTGACTGTACAGATAACGTACGCTTGCACAGAAAATGAGGATAATTACTAGGATTTACTGCTTTAGTCTGAATATGCTTAGCTTAGCTTTTCTAATACTTAAAACTTTTGGATTTTTCTGTTTGTACAGTTTTACAGATGACTCCAGGAGCAGGGAAGATAAATTTTTGTTCCTACAAAAATATACTCTCCCCTGAGAAAACTGAACCTAATCAGAACATCTTTGCCTATTACCTGTTCCACTAACAAAAACTTATGACAGGTTTTAGGAGTATCATCAAGGCCTTAAGTTTGCAAATACTGAGCCCTTTAGACCACATTAAAAAAAAAATAAAAATAAATTATTCAACAGCTACACAGCTCCAGGTATTTTGTCTTTCCGTGGTCAAACTTTTTATTACCAACAAAAGCCACAAACCATTAAAAAAAAAAAAAATACAGTGTCATCCCCGATTGCTGTTCTAAAATTCTACATGTTTCGTTTTAAAAGGTTTGATTAGAAGTAATTGTGCTTAAGCTTGCAGATTGCTAACCGCACAAAGTAAGAAGCGGGAATATTCAAGGTTTAGAAATAAATCAATAAATTGTATTAGCATAAAAAGCTTAAATTTAGTAGGCTTTAGATTAATCTATACAATTCTGTCTGAGGCTCGTGCTTTAATGTTACATTCAGATGAAGATTTGCTTTTATTCACAGGCTTGGCCAGTCTCAAACTTTTGTATAAAACATACGCTCCAATACTTTTGTTATTAAAATGTTATTGCTACAGCAACTTAGCAGAACTCAAAGATCAACCTCAAAACATTGGCAATCCCTTGTTTCACTCTTAAAAACCAAAATCACAGCACTGCTTCTAATAAAATAAAGTGCAGCGGTACCAGCAGAGATGAGCGGAGGCAATCCTGCATAGAACATTTTATTTCCAAAAGCCATGATGCAGAAACATCAAATACTCTGCATTAAGTATCGTAAAAGTGTTGTAAAGTAAGACTTTGCGTTTGGATTTTGTCATCCTGCATTTTCTTGTGGCGGGTTTCATAGTTACACACAGAACTGTCGCCAGTTGAAAAATAACTGCTCTCTAATTACTTCTCAACTGTATTTTTGCAAAGACAGAACTAACGAAGCTTCGAGCCCCGGTTCTTGTGAAGCCTTCACAGACACGCACTCACCCTTCCCGCAACTAAACGGTCGTGCTTCCAAAAGAAGGGAAACTAAAAGTAAGAGCAAAAGCAACGGAGGGAGCAGGGAGCAAGGGAAGCTGCTCACGGCCCGGGCTCCAGCCGCTGCTTCCCCTCACTTCCAAGAATCTGTCGCAAGACAACAGGCGCGGAGCGAAAGGCGGCGGAGTGCGCTTTGGGTTTTAAGGCAAAGACAGAACCGGGAACCGGAGATAGAGCTTAAAAGATTTCTGCCGACCCTGCCAAACGCTGCCTTACAGAGAAAGAAAAGCAGATTTTTAAGCATCCCCGTCCCTCTGCCTGGTAAGAGACACCGCAGAGGCGCTGCTCTCGCACACAGCTGCCGAGCTTCGAGCGATTTCTACTACAAAATGAAAGCATTTCACTTAATTACAGGAATGTACGCGCACCGAGCCCGCGGCCAAGCGGACAGAGCAGCTCCCGTGGCCGCCCGCCCCACGCACGGGAGGGTCCACGCAGGGGCCCTGCGGGTGCCCAGCCCCAGCTCCGGCGGGCAGCGAGCGGCACCGTGGCCTCTACTCCGCCGGACGCGGCGAGAGTCCGGGAGCGGAGAGGGGAGAGCCCGGTGCGGGACCGGCAGCCGGCCGGCTGTTCTCTTCCCTTTCCCTTCACCTTCACTTCCCATTCCTACCTGCCGCTGTCCCCGCAGCGACCACCCAGCAGACAGCGAGGAGAAGCCGGCACAGCAGCAAGACTCCGGCAGGATCCATAGCCCCGGCGGTCCGAGCGCGGCCCCACACTCCCACTTCCCGTCGCGGGGGCCGGGCCAGACGGGAAAATCCGCGACGCAGCCCGCCCAGGTAACCCGAGCCAGGAACGGGGAGCGGCGGCAGCGGCCCGCCCCCGCTACCTGCCAGCGCCGCCCCCGCACCGCCCTTGCACGCCCCGGGGCTGGGCTCCCGGCCTCGCCGCCCCCCGACACCGCTGGCCCCGGACTGTCCGCGTAACTCCTGCTGCGGGAACAGCTTCCCATCACATCTTGTAGTCACCCCATGTGTCATCCCCTGATACTCTGCGTCATCCTCTGCCTTCCTTCCAGTCCCCGCTGGCCATCGCTCCCTCCCGCACCTACACCACAGAGACAGTTTTCCCCGGAGCCTTCCGCGTCTCCCAGGTTCCTCCCCCAGCCCCAAGCCCCACCGCGGCCCCGCCGCAAAGCCCGAAGTTCGGTGTTGCTCAAGGCCCCTGAGTGCTTCCCGCACCCCGCTGCAGGGACCTCAGCCCCGCATCCCGCTCGGCGCTGCTTCCCCGGCCCCAGCACGGTCCCCGCTGCGCCCTCTCGCAACACCCTCCCGACTCCCCTGACCCTGCACTTCAGCACGACCATAGACTCTGAGAGATCTTGTTTTGGAAGTCTAAGTCGTCTTCCTTTTACAAACAGATCTACACTCGGCTCTTACTATTACTGAGTCGTGCCCAAGACACTCATATCCTCTCTCCAGGAAAGCAATCACGTTAGCACATCCCCGACTAGTTCTCTTGATGCTAAATCCCCTGCCAAAGTCCTATTTTCAAAATTCCTCCTTCAAATTCAGGTCATTTCTATAGTTTTTATCTCTACTAAAAATGCACGTTGTTCTTTTTCTGATCCTCTACTACAGATTCTCCCTTGTCCAAACTTCCTCAAATGCCCTCTGCTTCTGCCCCTTCCAAACATGACACGGTCACTTGCAGTTTTGTTCTCACTTTTATGAGTGTGATGTGGCAATTAGTTCCCCCAAATTTTCACAGAAGTGGGAATATCACCCAAATGATATTTTGGTACATTTTAGCATAAGAAAACATTTGGGATAAGGCTTTTTCTTCTAAAGCAGATATTTGTGGTAGCTAGCAAACTTGCTTCTAGTTGCCACCCAAATACAGGTATTACATATTTTTGTAACATATATTTTTGTAACATATATTTTTGTACAGATCCAGCAGAGAGGAAATGTTGGTTAAGTTTCACAGCAATCCAAAATTCATTATTGAAAATCACTTGTTCCTAAGCCAGCAGAATACGTCGGTATTTACTCAGCTCTCAAGGCGTTTTGCAAGAGTGCTTTTTAGATACTTGTTTCAGAAAAAGGGAAGCAGATCTTTTTATGATAGGGTGGGGAATATCCTGTGTTAATGTTTTTTTGTTTGTTTTTCTGCCTGGTTTGTTTTTTTTTATATATATACTGCTGGGGAAAGAGGATTTAGCAAATTTCCTAGTTGCTGTTGGAAAGTGCCCAAGGGACTGCAATTAATATCAAATAAAAATTGTGCCTTACAGTTCCAGGACATGGAACGCTTAAGCTGTGCGACTGTGATCAGACTGTGTGGCTACCTACGGCTGGTGTGGACTGTGCCTGCCAGTGATGACCTTGGTGGAATAAAGTTGATCCGAGACACAACGACCTCTCTCTTGCTTTCAGTTTCCTTGCTAATGTTTTCTTTCCTTCCTTCTTTCGGTATTGTCCACTCTTTCTCCTGGGAGAGCCAGTGCCAAGCATACAACCAAAGGCTCGCACGCTTTTGGCTGCCTGCTTGTCTTCGGAGGCAGCTGAAATGTTTTTCCCCGTCTCTCTCCCTCCTCCCCAGTGCTCGACTTCTTGTCACATTCCCGTCTTGGTGCCCGGCAATCAGAACTCCTGCCAAAGCCTTTGATCCCTGACACCTACCTGAGACTTCCTGTTTCTCCATCTCATGAGTCCTATCTTGCATCTGTTGCAAATCTCATGCTCACTCATGTTCTTGTTAGACAACGCTCCTGTGCTGAAGGGACTGGAACTCATCTAGACACACCTGAGGTATCTTTAAAATGATTTGTTAAATAAGTACTTGGTGTATGGCTTCATGCTTGGTGCAAAACGATTTACCATCATGACTGGTGATCTGCCCTTGGCCGTATGTTCTTCTTGTTTCCACCCATGCAACCAAAGTTAGTGATTGTGAGGCCATGCAGGGAGTTTGCCAATGCATTAAAAAAAAAGAACCCCAAAACTAACTATTTTTTTTTGTACGTGTTCCCACTTACTCAGATTAACAATGAATGCTAATGCGTGGTGTGGCTGCACAGTTACTAGGTCCAACAAGAGGCAGTGGTAATTAGCAGCATGGGGTGGAAACAATTCTGGGAGCAGAAGGGTCCTCAGTTGCCCATCACTGATGGTGAGACTTGTCCTTTTTAATTTCTGACTTTGCAGCAGCTTCTGTCAATACTTTAGTCTCAACTGACATAATAATAAGCTCTTTACAAGATGTCTGGGGTCAGTTCAAAAAGGGGCTCAATTAGAATACAGCTGGATCTGAGGCACAAAAATCCAAAATTGTGAGCTGAAAACCCCTGGTCTGACTCACAGGGCCTCTCCCTTTTTGACCTCAGTGTTCTTTGGGGGACCTCTAGAGTTTTGTAATAGGTGTGTTCAAAATGGCTATGAACTCTACAAGTTCTCTCTGAGCTGCTGCCCAAGCATCACCGGAAATCAGAAATTACGTGGAATAAAAACGACGTCCTTTGAAGAGCACTTTTGGGTGGATGTGAAATCAAGTATGCAAAAATTGTATCCCTTTCCAATAAGTGGCTATTGCAAGTCCATGCATCAACTTTTCTGCTCTCAGTTCCCTGAATACCAAGGTCTATTTAATTAATCTATTTATTCGGCAAGGGAGAAACTCCTTGCAAGGGAGGCAGGGCATGAACCCGGTTCTACAGCTGTTTGGCCAAGACTTGCAAGAGCCCTGTACTGGAAGCCTCAGCACCAGAAGACAGCAGTAGAAAAAGCGGTTTTTCCTTTATCTACTGGTGAGCTAACTAACAATAGTTATACCTGACTTCCAACAGCCAGTACAACTGTCTGAGCTTGGCATATATTTTGTGTGTTAGCCATTTAAGTTGAGTTAGTTGGAGAAGATGTTCCCAAGGAGCAAAAGTCTGGGCTTGAAACTTGGAACTACGAATTAGAGGAAAAACCGGATCACAAACTTAATGAATATTCTTTAGAAAAGTAGGGTGATTTGCTGGGGCATTTCCTCAGTAGTGATTCACACCTATCACTGTTTCTAAATCTGTATGCATTTCTACATCTGTCTCAGGTTTCCTGACAATGATGTTTTGGGGATCCTTTGAGCTGGATGTGTGGAATTCGTGCTCCTTCAGGATTTCTGAATAAACATCTTCTACCTGCTGCTGAATAATTTAGTGTTAACTATTTCATTTGGTGCATTTATGTATTTGAATATTTATTACAGTAATCTTCTTCAGAGGCAGCACATGTGATAGCTCATTTGACTGGGTTTTAGTCCCATGAATCTTACACTGATATTACCTTCAGATCACTCATCCTGTTCTATGAAGAGAGAAAATCCCCTAAGCAAAACATGCTTATTGCAACACTTATTTTTCCTGGTTTTGTAATCTTTTATTTTGACCTGGAATAAACTCTCTTTTATCTGACTGAAATAGGATTTTGCCCGGGCTTCTTGTCAAAGTTATTGATTCTTCAAGAAAAAGAAAATGAGAATAAAAGAGCAATATAGGACCGCTGGCCTCAGAAAGCTCTGGAGCAGCATTGTGTATTACTCGTGTCACAGGTACAGGGGTTAACAACCAAGGCAAATGGGATGCACCATTCTGTCATCACACATAGAAACTTAAACAGGACTTGCACAACATACAACATGCACGGTAAAAGCACTTCTGATACAAAACTGTAGTAGGAGGTGTTAAACTTATATGAAGAGAGTAAATTACATCCAGAATAGCTGAAATATTATGTGTATATCATAATTGGTTTGCCATTGCTTGACACAAGCATATTATTTAAAGGTTAAGTACTACAGTCCGTGGTTGCATAATAATGAGCTGTTCACAGTTTTCCTCAGTCCAGTAAGAACTCCCTGTTTAATTAGAAGAACTCAGCTCAGTGAACATCAAATGAACACACACTACACTCCTCAAGTGGGTAAATTGAATAAGATGTGGTTTAATTCGTATGAGAATTTGAGCCCATGACTTCCACTTAAGTTTGTTTCCATTTTTTTTTGGCTGTTATGTCAAGTTGTAGGTTTATTCTGAAGCCTGCTGTGACCTCCATGGGACTCTGTCTCTACTGGAAAAGAAAACATATTTTATCTACTTTGAGATAAAAGGTGTTATATTTATGTAAACTCTTATTCTATATCAAAATACTATGTGGCATTTGTTCAAAAGGCTTCTGGAGCAACACAAAGACATTACATACTACAGGTATTCTCACATCCATGATTTTCCATTTGTTTGCCTATCTCATGCAAGTCTCTGTTATCAGAAGAAATTTAGAACATCGAGTATTATACAGAAATATATCCTTGGCTGCAGTAAATTCTGTGTTCCAGACTTTTTGGGGAAAGAAATGTAACTCTGAAGTTATTTGCCTTAAAATACTACTATCTAATCTCTCTGCAGAGAGAAAAACAGTAAGTCAAAGAGGACAGCAAATGTTTACACTTCGCTTATTCTATCCAGGTGTATCAACCTCTAAAAGGATGTTATTGTATATAAAGTGCTGGCAGACCCCGTGTTGCTTTACATGTCTTATTTGCAAACAATCTGGTTCTAACATTCCATTATCCAAACCAGTCCTGATACTGAGAATAGCCAGGTGCTCTTAATCATATACACATAATCCTTGTGGACAGATGCTTTGTTTCTTTTCCTTTTATGCAAAATGACCAGTGCATCCCTTCTGAATACTTGATGTGTTATACAGCAGTTTTGCAGCAAAAGAATTTAGAGGTGTACATATAAAATATGTACGTGTAGCTATACTGATATATAGAAAGAGTGCATGCCAAGTTGTAATTTGAAATGTCTACCAATTTTTGCAGACCAAAAAACTCCTTAGACAGTACAAGAAAAACAGAAGTGTTAATGAACAACGAACATGTATATTCTTCCAAAAAAGGCAACAAGTAGGATGTGAGTAGCAGCTACGTAGAACAGGCACACATATAGAACACTGCTCAGATATATCTGTGAATTAAGCTATTTCAGCCAGATATAAGAAAAAAAAAAATCTTTGAACTGGGACAGTTATGTAAGAAAAGGATAGGAAGAGAAAAAGTGAACAGCTTCTCGGCACCGTTGTCCAGATACAGCTGTAAAATATCTAATAACCACTCCCTATCACTTCTATATTGGTGAAAATGTAAAGAAAAAAACAGCTGGTTCGTTACCAGTCCTTTTAGAACCCATCTAAAAAGGACAAGACTTCCTTTGAGATGTTTATGTTAAAAATCCAGTTGAATTATTTACCTGCAGGACAGAAGGCAAATCCTTAGGGCATGATCATTTTTATTATTCATCAAAACTGCATCTGAGCATGTAGTCGGAACTGTAATGACTGTATATATTCTAATTGGGCTGTATTTATTCTAATTGGGCTGTATTAAATACTTTTTTTGCTGAATTACTGAGACAGCTTTCTAGTATATTACATTGAAATGACAAGACAACTCCAATAACTACAATGAATTAAGAAGTTCAGACAAAAATTAATCTTTGACCATTAAAAACATCTGAAGATATGAGTAAGAATTTCACTGGAATTCCAGTAAAAATAAGGAATAGAAATTGAAAATTCACCCAACAATGTTATTTCAGAACATTAAAGACATCAAAAAACATGTATAAGAATTTCACTGCAATTGCAGAACTATCATGCTAGCTGTAGTATTTAAAAGAGCTATAGTGCAAGAGCTTTTGGATGCCCACAACTCATCATTGCTGATTATATTCAATATATGTCTTTAATACTGATGTTTAGAGTTTATCTATCTCAAAAAAAAAAAAAAGTAATGTATCCACTATTAAACAGCTTAATCATCTTTTAGTAAAGTAATTTGGAAAACTCTCACTATCTGCCTTTAAATATTTGTTGAAAGATGAAAACCACTAAGCATATTTAAACATACTAGTACCTTCCTTTTTCTGGTAAGATAAATTTAGAGCCTGCCTGGCATAAAAGCACATACAAGCAGAAATGTGGTCTGGTTGCTACACAGGCACATCGGTATTTTGCTTGCAACAGTTAATAGGCAAATGGCTCATAACACTGTTTTCTCAGAAGACAATTAATTTTAGGTATTTAGAATAATGCATAACAAATGTTTTGAAATGTGGTCCAATTACTACTTGAAGATAATTTTTGTTACAGAAATTAGAAGCTTAACATTTAGAGACACTATAGCCAAGCTAAATACCCTGCTGGAGTCCTTTTATTATGATATTTAGTTACATCTCCTTAAAAACACCCCATCCTTCCCATATGAACACTTGAACCATATTTACAATTGATGGGATTTTGAAAAACACGGACGTTAAAAATGTTGCTGGAAAAAAGAATCACCAATTTGTTTTCTTTTTCTTGCATCTGAAAGCGTTGTACTAAAAAGAGATAGAGATAATGGAGATAATGTATTAAAGTTTTGGGAAGGGGAAGAAGGGATAAAAGAATGCTGGAAGACACACTTTCTCCAGCCATCTGTCAGACAAAAATAATGAGCTTTCAGAAAACAGATCTGTTTAATAGGAGGGAACATGCATTCCACAGGATGTTAAAAAAAACCCTTGATTTTGTATGACTGTTTTTTTTTTTTAAAGCACATCTCACAGATTGCTCGAATTTTTCTGAAAGGTGTTAAAGCACTTTATAATTCTCAATTCAGCTTAAGGTGTCCTCAGAGTTTATATTTGTGTGAGACCATGAGTGGTAAATAGAAAAACTTGTATGAAATGACAAATCTCTTAGGTTGTCCTTAGTGAGTGCAATCCATCCTCCTGGAGCTGTGAAAGATAAGCCAAAATTGACATAAGCTATAGTAAGCTCAGCTCTCATGGAGGTTACTTTAGAATTATCTGCTCAGAGGATGTATGAAAATTGTAATTTCTTACTTAGGTTTTAATTATTCCAGACTAGGGCAAGTTTACTTTCATTGTCTGAGTGCAATAGGGGCACCTGGACCCCAAGACACTTTTGAGAAGAGGAACATCTCTTACTAGTGACTACAATTTCTCCTTCATGTTCCCCGTCCAACAAAGCTTTTAGCAGCAAATATGATATAATGCTAATTTCTATATACTCTATGCTCCTTCTATTTACAAAGTCATTTTACATTTTATTATATTCCATTGTACAACTTTACATAGTACCGTTATCATTTCAATTCATAGTTCAGCAATTCAATACATATTTAGATAACTGCCTTTCCATGTCCTGTTATACACGTAGCTAAAAAAAAAAAGTAGAAAAGAAGCACAGTGGTGCAATGTCCAGGCACTTTCAATGTTGCTCAGCAAAATAAGCAAGCACCCTGTTTGAAAGCATGGCAACTTTTTGTGGAAAAAAAACCCCCACCGTGAATCTTCACTCATCCTGCAGTTTTTGAAACATCCTTTGTACAGTTCCAAGTATTCCTGAGAAATGTCTGTAAAAAATGACTGATATGTTTAGATTTCAGCAGTAGGTCTGAGTGAACAGTAACTTCCATCACCAGATGTTCCGCTGATTGCACAGAAGACATGTAGGGAGTCATGCATCCATGGTGAATGCATTGTATCTTCATGGTAGATCTAGACAAAACAAAATAATCACAAATTTAGTAAGGGTTTCAGTTCATTATTATAATCAAGCTGTTTAAAAAGGTATGCAAAAGAGATATCCAACCTTGTCTTCAAAGCTGTTTCACAAAGGCAGCATAACAAAGAAATAAAAAAGAAGAGTAATTTAGCAGTTTCTGTAGCATTCATATATACACTGTTCTATGTATTACTGGATCATTTTTAGTCACAACTACCCAGTATAGGAAAGAAACAATTTTCTGCAGAGCAATTTTTTATTATATATTAGCAGTAACAGAATTCTAATAGCTTTTCTGGTAAGCACGGGGAGTACCTGCAGCTAAATACCACAAACACTCACTACATCCATGCCATGTAGCAATATTTTGTACTTTATAACCTGAAGGATGGTCATACAGCACAGATCTAACCGGACTGGTAGAGCTGCTCTAGAGCTGACTGTGGATTTGTTTTCCACCCTGTAGTTCACCAGATAAGTTAGACTGAATCTACATTAGTGAAACTGAGATCACTGGCCATCATAAACAGTTTCTGGACATCCAGTTTTCTGTCACTCTCTGAGGCTCCCTGTACCTGTTCAGCTGTCATTTAACTTTTTTTTTGTGTTTATATTTCCCTAACTTAAAAGGTCTGTAGAAAATAGGTCACAGGCTGACACAGTCAGTTACCCTTATGCTCTGCCATCTCAAACTAAGTGCCCTGGCTGTGCTGTTTTGGGGCACTGACACTATTTAGAATAGCATATGTGCAATGAGAACCCCAAATGAATGTAATAAACTTTTTACATTTAATTGAGTAATTTTGCAGAAAAGGAAAATGAGTTCCATTAAGTTTAATTTGTTATATTCTTAGGTCATTTGACGGCAATAGAGAGTTCAAGTCAGCGGTTATCTACATAATATTGTACAACCATAAAGAGCGGTGCTTGTAAACATGATCTTTTAAGCTGCCTTTTGATCTACTATAAGGAGAATGTGGAAAGTATATCCCTCCCAGCGAGCCCTTCACTTTGACATTTCAGTTGTTGTAACATTTTGCCCATTAACCAAAGACAACACGACAGTGGATTTGTAAATTTATCAAGGTAATAGGAGTGTGCTTTAGCAATGCTTCTTTGTTCTAAGATAACCCTAACTATTGTACTATGATGGTACAGAACTGAGTGATTTGGTTTTGATTTGACTATTGCAGAATTCAGAAACCACAAAAGTTCCAGCAGCTGCATGCAAATTAAATGTCTTGGAAAGGTTTACTTGCAAACAGCCTAGAGTAAGCAGGTGCCAGCTCCTATGAACGAACATCTCTGAGCAAAATTCAGTAGTGGAGTTTACATGGTAGGTAATGTACATGAAAAAAACGAGTGTGCCAAATGTGCAAAATCAGTTTGTACACTAAGAATATGGTGGTCATCAGCAGAACAGTGGGGAAATCTAACAAAAGCAAGGGGGATGCAGCAGTCACTTATTCTCAAATGGATCCTCTCTTATACTCCTGTAAAAACATTCATCTCATCATAAGACTCTTCCTCTGGCATGATTTGTCAGAGAAAGACTCTGTTTGATTCCCATAAACATTTTTATTGTAAATAAACACAACTCAGAAATAGCAACTATTTTGCTCAACTTATTGTGGAATTTGCCTATATATTTTTAGAGACTTAAAATGTTGCGTTTTATAAAGAGTCACACATGGAGTGTATGTTGAGTAACTAGGAGATTCTGAAAATATTCTTCTAAATTTCAAGTACTATGAATCACAATTCTGTCTGTACCATTCATTTTATGTCCCTGACAGTGTAAATCTACAATGAGTTTTCTTTTGTCATAATGAAGGCAAAATTAAAGAGCAAAAGTATGGAGATTACTTCAGAAAGCCCAATTTAATCTAATTTCACAGCATGATACTAGGCAGAAGTGCAACTGTTCTTTGAATCTCTCACCCCTCTGATGCTACTATTCAAATGTATTTTCCCGAAAGATCCAAGAAAACACAAGTCAGATAAATTAGCACAAATATTTTAGCAGTGTATATAAATAGCAAGTTTGCATTAGGGTAAAATTAAAATATCCTTTAATGAAAAAAAAAGAACTTAAGGTGGATATGACTGAGGAAAAATAAATTTTGCCAGAGAAATTCGACCTGTGACTTATCACAGGATTCTTAGAAAACATGAGGCAAAATATGGCACACAATTTCTCATGACCACGGCAGCCAGGAAACTAATGCTATGTGTCAGCAAAGACTCCACCCTGAAGCATGCTGTATGCCAACACCAGGCTGAGACTTTCCATCAACAGAAACTGGTTCTAGAAATCCACAAAGTGTATTGTTTATTTTTCATGTTCAGTTACTCGCCTTTTTATATTTATCTAAATAACATGAAGAGTGATAAAGTTTTCAAGTATTTTTCAGTCAGTTTTTAGCATTAGCTAGTTTTGAAACACAACCAGCCACCTCTGTGGGCTCCTGACATACAGTACATGCCTGTTCGTGGATGATGTCAGAAAGCTCTTTCACCATATCCCGGAAGTTTGATTTTAGCCCCTCATGGTACTCCACTTGATCCTCTTTAATGAGGCGCTCGTTGAGCTCCAGAGCAATTCCACAGGCTTGTATGAACTTCCTGGGGAGGAAAGGAATGAACTTTGGGCATTACAATGGCCCAGTCTTCTACCAAAACAACCAACCAACCAGACAGGCAAATCTCATTTCCTCCCCACCCCCTTTTCTCCAATGTTTGGGACAAGTCACATTCTAGAGGCATCCCTGGCACAGTGGATCAGGGAATGGAAAGGGACTGAAACAAGGTATTGAGCTTTCAGTGGAGCTCCTTCGAGCCTGGATCCTCAGTAGATGGAACATGTGCACCTGCAGTGCAACACAGTGGTCTCGCACCTTCACCCTGAACTGTAGGACCACAAACAACTTGCAGATCCCAGATAAGCCCAACCAGCTGCACATAGGGTCACAAAACAGAGGGAGGCCATGGTCAGGCACAGAGGGGAAATCAATCGTATAGAGCTTGACAGCTCTGGATGTATGTGACGTTTAGCATGTGTGCTTGAGAGGTCAAGTTGCTAACAGCAGACACATCCTGCAGAAAGAACTTCAGATCATGGGGAGCTGTAATATTGTTTTCTTGGTTACTGTTACTAATTTTCTTCATTTCACATGCATATTTCTTCCTTTTTATAGGCTGCAATGAAAATACAAGCATGACTGGGATTTTCTGGAATTTTTTTCACGAAGTGGAGATTATGTTTGCCTTTCCCACTGCACTGCAAGGCTGGAAAGTAAAACTGCTTTCCCTCTGTTCTGCACCCACGTGTGGCAGGTTTGCAGGGATTCTTCTCTTATTTGTTTTATGGTTTGTTAGGTTACTTAATACACTGAAGGAAAACAGGATTGGCCTAAATGCTGCTGTCTCCATATGGTGACTGATGGGTGAAATGAGAGTCACCAGCACCCAGCAGTGAATGCAGGAGGGGGTGGGCAACTGGTTGCTCTTAAGAGGTCCAGAAAATAGTGTGGCAAATGTTCATCATCTTGAGGTGAAGCAGGAGTTGCCTGATTTTATCTTGGGGGACATTGTCAAGTGGGAAGCAAACCTATCCTAAGCACATCTAAGCATTCAGCATCTGCTGATTTTGGAGACAGACAAAAATGTAAGTAAAGCAGGTACCATGTTTCAGCTAGTTGGGTAGTTTTTATTACATGAGAAATCCTACCTGAACATTTCTTTTAGTTCATTCACCTTCTTAGTAGGATATTTGCTGGACTGGCTGTCACTTAGGAAAGCTCTGGCATAGGCCAAGGGGCCAGCATTAACCTAGAACCAAAGAAAAAAAGTAATTTATGCTAGAACTTCTGTTGAGTTCCTTGAGACTGTTGTGAAGGGAATAAAAATTTTAAAAAAACAACACCCAACATAAGCACATTATTTGAATATCCCCAACTCTGCATTACTCATTACTAATGTCAGTGGAGGTATAAGTTTCAAAAGTTGAGTATTAGTTTTTCTGTCTAGGTTTTTTAAGACCAAAAGATAAATGGAGATAAAAAGAGAGGCTGCAACCTGTTTCCTCACACTTTCCTCTTTTTTCTTCTGTTTGGAAAAGCAGCATGGTCTGAGTCTTAAGGTCATTTATCCAGCTTGAGAAGTCAGGCTCACAAAAAGGCTATTTGTGCTCTTTGTGAGCTAAGTATATTTCAGCATTCATCCATGGCCAATGAATGCACAATTACACTTGAACTTGACGCTGTAAACACCACTGGACAAAATGGTTATTACCACGAGCCACCCACTAATGTACCACTGTATGTGGCTGGGCAAGGTGTGCTGGCAGGTTGGCAGTGCTGCAAATGAGGTAGTTAATGATTTCTAGAAAGTAAATGTGTTGCATCATGAAACGATGACTTACTCTGAGATGTGTATATAAATGCAATGTTGAACAGACATCAAGCCTTACCTGCACAGAAACACAGCCTTGCAGTTTGAGTTGCAGCTGGATCATGTCAACATCACCAGCAGAGCAGAGTTTCTGCAGCTCCGCTGTCTTGTCTTTTATTTCATCAGTAGCAACATCAATTGGTTTTAAATTAACCTGATGTTCATAATTGACTGGAATTCTCTTCTTTACGTATGGAAAGGAGTTCAACGCTAGCAGAAATAACAAAGGAAGTTTATAGACTGAAAAGTCAGGCAGCAAAAAGGAGTACTCCTCATAGAACACACACTAGCAGATCCTTGCCCTCAGGGTTTTACTCAGTGCTTGTGAAATCCCAAACAAGGCTATAACTTACTAGCACAATTTGTTAATTAGTAAAAATCTGCACATAGAAATATAAGGTAAATTCCCACTCCCAACCAGAATATTGTATCATAGTTCTGATTAAGTAGTCGAGAGAATTTGACTCTTTGGGGATATTTTCATGAGCTTAAATAGTCTAAAAGTAGTTGCTGATATACACTGTCTCACGTTCAGATGCTTGTACTTACTAGTTAGAATCGTCCTTTTTTTACACTGTTCTTCCACACTGCCATGCTTTTTTCCAGATAAAGTGTAAGGAGTTTCAAATACAAATCTATTGATGTTATGATTTCTTTCAAATTCAGTCTTTCTTTCAGAGATTTCTTTGTCTTCAAAATAGGGCTTTACATAAGTGACTTGAATATGGGCATACTTAGGATCAAGGTCTTTAATGTTGACCTGTGAAATAAAAGTGTTACTCACTAGAGGAACAAAGATTAGTGACTTATAATTGGTTATCTACTGTGATCTGATTTTAATTGATTCCCTGCTGATCCATCCCCATTTCATGAAGGTGAATGACACACCAAACAGTTCCTTTGACCTCAGCTGTGTGGTCTAGACCATCCACTAGCCACAAGGAGGAGTGGCACAATAAATACCTCATCTGGTGCTAAACAAGCTGCATCCACAACAGGTAGCCATATCACCTTATCCATCAATGCAGCACATGCCTGAACTACTTAGTCCTTCTAATATGTCCATATTGCTTCCAGGCCATGAGCTAGTGCTCATACAGTATTGGCTGCGGCATGCAAAGCTGCAGGATTGCACAAAGCAAGCTTTGGGATCACCAGCATTGTCTTTGGCAACCCAGACAGCCATGGTTGCCACCTAAGGCTGTGAACAGCCCTTGCAGGGATATTCCAAAGGAAAAGGAAGGTGCTATGGCTGCAGGGCCACAAAAGAATTCCTTTTGACTTGCAGGGTCAAAGCCACAAGTGATGCCACTTCCAATCATCTGCTCCTCTGTGCTGGATCCTAACACCTCCCAACAACAGGGCTCAGTGAGAGGTGGATTACAATTTCTCATTCATAATTACCAATTCACTTATTTCCACCTGGGAGCCAGATCAGCACCAAAACTTGTTAGGCTGTGCAACACGTCCACACAGGAGCATGAGGAAGTGAGGGGCTTGTAAGAGGGTGGAAGAGAGGGCTCTGTTAAGGAAGGGATGCTCTGTTACCTCCCATCTTCAGCTTCACAGAGCAAAGCTCATCCTTCTGTGCTCCATTTGCACAGTGCTTAGAGCAGTGCAGTCCCAAGCCCTGACCAATATTAGAATACAACTGATATTTTTGTCATACTCATTGGTGCACTCTCTAGTATGTGGCCCCGGTGTTTACTGCTAATAGTATTTTGTTGGCTTGTTCATGCAATTTAACTCTACCTTGTTAGAATCCTGGATAATCTTAACAGTCTCTGATCCAAATTTTTCTCCATAAAGTTTAAGAAGTCTGAAGGAGATCTCCGAGAGGCCTGTCAGCTTGGGCTCCTTATAGATGTATTCTTTCCCATCTTCTTCTTCAAAGAATGTCTAGCATTAATCACAAACAAGTAGTGAGGAATAGCTGGATTTATTCACTTGGAAGACTTTAATTTAGATTTGCTACTTTGGAAGCAAGTTTCTACTAACATTTCAGAAAGTCAAGAAGGTTTAGAAGGCTATGGCTTGCATCAAGTCTCACTGAACTTGGCCTGCGTAATTATGTAAAAATTCATACAATTCCTCAACCAACACAAAAATGTCATTTCCGAACACAAAGACTTGAGACCAGTGAGAAATCTAAAGACAGGTTTGGCCAGCAGCTGACTTTTTGGAAGGCTGGAAAAAGGCAAGGAGAAACACCACAAAAACAAGGCATAGAGAAGGAGCAGAAAGACATGTAAGCTGAGGAAGCCCTGATAACAGAGCCACGTGAACAGTCTGAAGATTTTTTTATAGGCTAAAAGGGACTTCAAGCAATAAATAAAGAAATGGGTTTCCTCTGCTTCGATTCCTCTTGTATTCAGGGAAGTGGAACTTGGTGTACTTGCTGTAAATAGAGACAAAACTGCATTAAAGGTCGTCTCTTCATCACCAGTCCTCCCTGTAATGGATACAGCATGAAAGCTTTATGCTTTGGTGAGCTGTTCCAGACAGAAGTTGTGGCAGTGTTCAAACTACCTCTACGTAGTATCTCCTGTATCTCATGTAAACCGGTACAGAGATTTTAAAGTACAAAACTGGATCAAGTACTGGTTGTCAGGATAGTACATTACATACCTTAATTTTAGAGGCTGATTTAGTTATTTCTACAGCTTCTAGAAAACTAAGCTAGCAGTTGTTTCCTTTTATTTATTGCTAACCTTATTTACTTTTTACATATTAAAAGTTGAAGATAAGACAAGGACCAAAACAAGAAAGTATGTTTGCTGCAGCAAAAGTCAATGCTCTGATATGTTGTACGTGTAATGACAGTGGTGTTTGAAGGTACAAACTCAATATGATTTCAGGAGTATTCATCATCTCCTCTAAAAGAAGCAACAAGGAAAAGCAGGGCTAGTATAATTTACATAGCATAAGAGAGGTCCTGCATCTTCCCCATGGTTATGGGTGCAGAAGCAGATAGTTCAGAGACACAAGGGAGATGAGGGGAAACACACTTCGTTAGGTTAACTGCTATGAGTTATTAGGTTAACTATAGCTGGAGAAAAAAAAATAAAAACAAAACTGCTTTCAGGCTCAGAAGACTTCATCAGATATGATAAAGATCATGTTCCTTCTTGGGACTCTGAGCCCCAGATCTTGTCCATTTTTCCAGATACCTTAGCTAACATAAAATGCTATCTATCTCTACAAGTATGTAACCAGCACTGATACGTGTTTTGCCTCCAGCTTCTCCCATAACCTTTTACTCTACCAGTATCTAGAAGGGAGCAGTGATTGTAGAAGCAAATGTCTGTTACTACTACTGCTTATATACATTATGATTATATATTGTTACTTGTTATATCCTGTACACACTAAATTGCCTTTGTGTAACTTATAATAACTATAATTAAAAAACCCTGCCTTGGTGTTTTCTGAACCCTCTAAGCCATTTCCTCACTGCCAAGTTGTTTTATGAGAAGTCCACCAGCAGAATCATAAACTTTATGATAAACCAAGTGCTCCTGAAGAGAGACACAAACCCTCACCTCAAGGGCGTGATACCAAAATGCTCACATAGATGTGCCAGTGGCTGCACCAGGGAAGCTAGCAGGCTTTTCAGCTTCAGGTCTGACAGAGCAGCAGCTTTAGGGGTCAGGATGCCTGCTGCAGGGAAGCTGGTGAGCCAGTGTATATACTTACTTGTCCATAAAAGGCCACTCTGAAAAAGGTTCCAAGAAGCCTCTTCCTTGTGTGCATTACTTCCAATATCTTAGCATATGCTCCATGTAGCGTTCTGTACAGCTGAGTAAGTTTCTGGAAATCAAATCTTGACATCATTAAAGCAGAATTTTGCAAGCAGGAAATTCTAGCTCTCACTGGAAGCTACCGAGATACCTGAACACAATCCTTTGGCAAATTCAAAGTTGAATTTCTAGAGATGTTGAACTCTGGCAGTTTTCTTTGAAAAATCTCAATCTTAAACACATGCTTAGCTTTAGGTCTGAAAGGTACCACAGACTGCAGTAATGTCACTACCCTCAGAGAGAAGGCTGAGCCTATTGTCTCAGCATGTTCCCTGACTGAGCCTTTAAGGGTAGAGCAGCTTGCGTTTTTTCCCCCAGAAATTCTATTCTGATTAAAAACAGCTTTATAGTGGAAAAAATAGATCAAGGCTTCCCCTAGCTTTATTTATGGATGCTTTCCTGATGTGGAGGAGTCATGGGAGAGGGAGGGAGGGAAAGAGGAGTGCTATTCAGCAGTCCAACAACAGCCTCACTGAAGCACAGGTCACAGCAGGCACTGGGAAGGAGCAAGGCAAAGAGCTGCTAACAGCTTCCTTTCTTCCTCTTCACTTGCCACTGAATTACCTGCAGAATTAGTCCTTTCTCTGAACAGTTCTCACTCTGTTTTTAACCCTTAAAAAGCTTGAGTCTCAAAAAGAACCTGGCTTTGATGAGCATATGGGATGACTGCTTTATTTTAGGGGAAGGAAGGTGGAATTATTCACTAAATATGAGTCTTCTGTGTCTTTACCTTTAATAATTATCCTCCAGACCATTGCTTTCACTCATTTGCTTAATGACCACCAATGAAGCACCATGTGTGCTTTATTGACACCAATTCATGAACTCCTTATAACTTCAAAAATAAAAAAGCCTACTGTTTTTTAATCAGCAATCTAGAAAATTACCTGATACATGCAAACTGGTTCAAAATACCTACCTCAAATTCACGCCGCTTTTCATAAATAGGAATGATTAGTTTGGAAACTTCAGAAATTGTTTCATAACGTTCTGCTTTCCACAGGCCATCTATACATTGCTCCAGCAGCTCTACCAGGACTTCCTATGAGAGCAAAAAAATGAGTGTTGTTGATAACAGTCAAAGTTAGAAGAAAAAACCGTTTTAATTTCAGATACTTTAACAGGTCAACAAGTGCCAATATAAGTAACCACAATTACAGAAGTTTAAACCCTAGGTGTTCCTGGCCCTTCCAAAGGTATTCTAAATTTTAGAAAAAAAAAAAGAAAAGAGGACAAGTTATTTTTTAAAAAATCATTCATTTTTAATAAATCATTAGCACAAGAGCCAGCAAGTATGTCTTGGTTATTTAGCTAGCTCCCCAGAAGAATGCCAAAACTCTGTGGTGGTATGGAGATGACAGCACTGGAAGTCAGCGGTAGGTGTCTAAGAAACGTATATGGAATAGCAGAGGGATATGATGCTAAGGATCCTCAAGCCTAGTCTTCATGAACGGGCAATTGGGTAGCTGGGCTGCAGGGCCTCCTCACTCAGCCACGTGGCCCACCCAACACAGCTTTACAGGGATGGAGCAGCAGCATTTGTGAGACTTTATGACTCATGGGAAGATCTACCCACTTCCCCAGTGCCCTGCTACGGCTTCTGGATTGTTCTGCTAACATGGTGTCCCGCAGCACAGCCTTAACTCAAGGGGAACCTAAGCCGACCTCTCACTCAGCAGAACTTGACTTGCATTCTGTCCCTCATTGGAAATACCACACTGTGCTGCCCTGTGCTGGCAGAATTAACATTTGCATAACATGGCAGGCAAAGATTGTGGTGTAGCTTTTTCAGTCTCAGTGCTTGAAAAGCCTTTCAAAGGAATCAAGAACTTACATCAGTTCTACCTATCTGAATTGTACAGAGAAAATTTTTCAATGCAGATTTCTCTTGGGAAATTGCTGTCGAACAGTCTTCCTTACAGATGCCAATGCACAACTATGATTTGTTGGAGCTCACGCATACAACATCTAAAATTAAATCCTAATCAGCTATCAAATACTCTGTAGTTTATGCTACAGGACTTCACCTCACTGTAATGTACATCCATCATTCCACCATCTTCTTTCATTGCGCCTTCTTCATCAATGTTGGGAGTGATTTTTCTGAAGGCAGTGCACCCACTAGAGAAGAGTTCTATATCACACAAAAGCAAATGGATTAGTGATATAAGATGTCTCAAATGTATCATGCTTTCATGGCCAGGGAAGCAGTCCAGCTGACAGTGAAGTTCTACAAGTGGCAGGGGACCTGACTCCCATTTTTGCTACTGATTTCTCCATGAGACTGAACACATCAGAACCTCCCCAGTTGTTTGCCACGGGAGTCATTTCTAGTATGCAATGTACATCAAAAGCAACAGATTTCCAAGCGTGCATCTCTGACCAACCTAACTGGCTGCAACCAATGGAACGTCAGGAGAGAAGGACAAGGGTATATCTTTGCACAGAAGATGCAGGAAGAAGCTATTGCTGGATGCTGGAGAGCTGGGTGGTAAGTGAACAGAACTGTACACTCCTAGCAGAAATCACAGTTGTGTACCCCAAACCTCTGAGTCTTTACCAAACCCTTTCCAGCCTACATACATCTTAAGAGTGCCAGTGACAGAAATAACTCAATGTATTCACTTGACATCCCTTTGGATTTGTTCCTCTTCTTTTTTAGTAGTTCTCCTTTACCACCAGTTGTGGTAAGCAGCCTCCAGTGTACAGATAAAGAATTGCCAGCTTTCAATATTCTCCCCTCTGCAGCCATGTGAAATCTGTATATGTACCAGAAAAACAAGTCCTGATTTTTCCCACTTAGCCAACATAAAGTACAGAATTTGGAAGGACTCCAAGCCCCCTGAGCAAGGCACTTAAGATCCTTCCAGCCAAGACAGTGCCTGTAATCAACTTTTATGCAGCCTTAACTTCCTGAAGTGTCCATTTCAACAATTACTCCCTTACATGGAAATAAGAAATGGGGTCAATATATCAACTGTGGAACAGATATTTAAAAGAAAACCTGCAAAGTGGTGTTACTTGAGAACACACATCTGTCTTTCCTTCCTGTTTTGCATTAAACCACAACACTCTCTTTTTTTCTGATTGTTCTTTACATATTTGTATAGTTAGGGTATAGTCTCATTTTTTGACTGAATTTTAACTGCTTTATTCTATAGTTTTCTGTACTGCCCATAGTGATACTTCTGATGAACATATAGACACCCAGTTTTTAACATGGGCTTCCCCTGTGAGCACTTTTCCTAATGTATAATATAACTGAACATTTAAACTGAGACATGATGTGTCAGTTCTTATTTCACTCAGAAACGTGTCAACATGACTGTCCAAGCAGCTCTGGCCAGCCTAGTAAATTCCTGTGTATGAACAATTGGATTCCTTTCTTTAAAAAATACTCATATTCTTCTATACCCGTATTCCTCTAGCTTTATCCACTGCATTGGTTTTTTTTCCTTTTTAGCTTGTTTGTAAAATAATAATTTATCACAGTGAGAGAAACTTGTCTTTAAAGATATTCTGATCCCTGCAAAACCCATCGCTGCACCGTTTTCCTCGTGCCTCCCAAGCAACACACACTTACTTTTCCTGTGCAGAAACTCTGCAACGAGGGCTGCGACATGAACATAACACATGGCTGCCTGCAAAGTACAAAGGGAAAATTAAAACATCATCTGTATGTCTGTCTTGTTGTGCACTGTGTTTTTAAACACATGAATTACCTCTGAAAAGTCTCCGTTTTTTACATGGATCTTTGCCATACTGTCCAGCCACGTTTTCCGGAGCTCTGGGGTACTTGCATAAGACTTGGCTAAACTGTACTGTAGATCTATCAACATTTCTGGGTCCTTTTCATGTTCTTTCATTTGAGCAGTAGCCATAAGCACTGTACGGATTCTCTTTGTCAAATCTTTGACTTCGGAAGGAAAAGCGGTTGCCTGACACAAAACAAATCTAATTAGAAGCAAATACAAAAATAAAAGGTGTTCCAGGCTTTGCCAAAGAAAGACCATTGGCTACCCTTTCAGCCAACACTCACTGCCAGTCTGAAAATGCTGAGGGCACAGGAGATAAGACTAACTTTTACCTACTGCACTCACACTGCACTCAGCATACAGTATTTCCTAGGCAATTAGAGGCACTTCAGCCTGGGTGTGGACGGGGCCAATCTCTCCTGGTCATGGGCAGGGTGCCAGGTTGGCTGTTCCTGTGCTACAGCGAGGCAGGTACTTTGGCATCCTGAGAAGCTGATGTGAGAACAAGGCAGAAGTGCTCCTTGCATGCAAACGTCCCAGGATGGGACCATAAACAAAGCCCAAATTATTTCTTATGTCATTCAACATCTGGCTTGTTAGTCTCTGATGTGGTAACCCTTCAATTCCTAAAGCACCAAAGGCATTTGTAGAACTTCCCACCACAGGAATACATTAAATAGAGAAAGAAATACAGGCTCCAGTCTGTTCCCCTGTTCAGAGCAGGGTCATCATCAAGTTAGAGCTAGGCTTGTTCAGCAAAGTTTTATACTCTCCAAGGACAGAAAACCCACCTCCTTTCTTGGCCCTGCCTCAGGGCTGCACTATGTTCTTGAGAAATAATTTTTCTCTAAGTAAAGTTGAAATTTCTCTTGCAGCAACTTGTGCCCATTGTGTCTTAACTGTGTCTAACCTCTGAGAAGAGTCTGAACTCCTTGTCTCTATAACCTCCCTTTCCATAGTGGAAAGCAGCAGTTAGGTCCCCCCTCAGCTTTCTCTCCTCACGATGAGCCCGGCTTATGTTCCCCCTCCTTGAGCTCCCGCTCCCTTGCTATCTCTGTGGCTCTGCATGGCAGAAAGGATTCCAGTGTATTGAAACCTCCCTTTTATTCTTGCATTTACATAAATAAATAAAATGAATATAATGATAGTCTTGTGATGTAAAATATGGGCAGCAAAGTATGGCTCAGTGAAACCCTTATAAACTCCTCTGTACAGAAAAGAATGGAGGTCTTTGCCGGGTATATCCTAACTGTAACTCTGCTATACAATTCAATACCTAATTAATGTTCCCGTTCCACCTTTAGGTCATAGGATAATCACAGAACTGTAAAAACACTTCCTGTTTTCCTCTCTCCTACCTTGGCTGCTACACTGTGTGCAATGGAGCAAGCTGCAGTGATGATGTATTGTTCAATGGATTGGGTAGAAGCTGTTAATTCTAGCACAAAGACAGACAGTTGTTTTCCAAAGAAATACGACCATTAGTCTCCATGAAAGAGTGCTTTCTTAAAAATACTGATGTTCAATTAATTACAAGTAATTGCTGCAAATTATTACCTTCAGGCAACAGAAATACCAGACCTTCTCTTGTCATTCCTCTCAAAGACGGAAGTTCTTGGAAAGCTCTTTGGACACCCTTGTAAGCAGCGCACTTTGCAAAGTGCAACCTGAATTGCAGAGCTCCCTCCTCTTGGCATGAGGTCTCATGGATGGAGCATCACCTACCTGTGCAGCTGGCCCTATTGCTGTTGCAATAATACTTGTTTACTGAGCAAACATAGCCCACTATGAGCTTATAAATCATATTTCCAATCATTAGCCTTACTCTTAAACATGATTTCCTTGAGTGTGCCCCTAGTCTTGCATTAGTGGCTGATAGCACATGATGTGACTTAACATCTCCAACTTACCTTCATAGGCCTGTCACTGTTTGCAAAGTTGTTAATGATCAGCAAGGAGTCCTGAAATCTTGTCCCACCGCTGAGTGCCACATCTGCTATTAATTGGCTTACTGCAATTATTATCTGTTGGGACAGGGTAGGGGCTTTATTTAAATGAGCCCTAATAGAGGAGTTTTGTTGTCACAGTTACATAAAATGCTCAAAGGAAAACATCATGTCTTTCCCATAACATAAGCAATGGTTGTTGCTGTGCCTTTGCTGACACATCTCCCAAGGACAAATACTCCCCAGAGGACCAGACTGCTTTGCCGAACAGCGAGTTCACAGAATTAACAATATAACAATCGTAACACAAATCCCTCTTTGCCCATCAGTCACCTTCTTTCATGATTCATTACAACCCAGACAGTATTCATCTGCCTCACTAGGTATCTAAATTCGCTTAAAAAAAGACAGGGCTGCATAAGCATCTCCAGGAAAATCCCTTCTTTTGCCTCAAAGGCAACTCTTCTTGCTGTCCTTTCCACCCTATTCTGGCCAGCCTCTGGGGCAGAGAAGTCTATGATTCCAGAACCTCAACAGCCTGGAATACTTGATGGCAGTACATTTTACACAGAGGGCCCTGGGGCAAACATTGGAAAAAGGAATTCGGCAATGCATGGAAATCAATCTGAGGTTTGTCCATATAACAATGGCAATATCCTCTCCAGGTGACATAATTATATTGATATTTCTGTTCATTAAATCTGAGGTGTCCTGCCCTCTAGCTTTTCCCCAGTCACTGACCTGAAGATGCGTTCTCAGAAATGTTCTCCTTTTGGTGAACTCAAAGTTATTTCTCATTAGGAGATACAAAAGAGCTGAGGCTTCGTTCCTTGTGGAGGACACCTTGGAAGTGCAACACTTCAGGATCTCATAGCAGAGGGCAGCACACATGTTCACTCTTCCCTTGAAAAATGCTGAAGGAAACTTCACAAGAAACATGAAAATATTAGAAAATACATTGTTAAACTACACCCACAGGGCTCAGATGGGCAGAGGCATGGGGCAACACACTGGGCTTCAGCCTGGAGAGCCTTAATAAAGCTTCTACCAGAATTCTGAGCATGAAAGTATTTGTGGGAATGAATTAGGGGCCTATTTTTAACCATCATTCCTAGAGCAATGTGAACTTTGCTGTCACGCTTTTTTGGGAAATGTTTGTGTATGTCCATCTATCCCCTCCCCCAACAACTTTTGGGTTCTTTAGCAAATTCTCACCAAATAGGACAGACAAAAGCTTGATGTTCTTACAATAGCCATAAACACCAGCAGTGAGGCAGAGAGGAGAGGTCCCATGGACATTCCCACCAAATGTTGCAATCTGGGACATCAGAAAATCTGTTGGAGCCCATACAAAAGTCCAACCTTGCTGGGAAACATGACCTGAGATGCTTGCACAGCTACTTCTACATGTTCTCCCACAAATAGCCTAAAATTGTGCTTGCCCTCAGGAATGCAAAAAAGAGACTTGCTTGTCACCGAGAGCCTGAAAAATAGTGACCTGCCCTGGCCCCCGAGACGGGGCTGGCCCCAGGGAGCAGCCAGATCAAGCCAAACCACAGGGTGAGCTACCCCGGTTAGCAATGGGGCTCAGAGATTTGCGGAAGAGTGAAGAAAAGCAGAAGGGGAAGACTAGAACCCTGTACTGCTGTAGCCTGTCTATCACCTCACCAAACACCTGCTTTCAGGCACGTCTGTGGGGTTGAGCTCAGCCATGCCCGAGGAGCAGGGGCTGTGGAGGTGCCCTGCCCCGGCGGGCAGCAGCTCCATGCAGGACTCACCAGCACGGGCACTGCCAGTGTGTCTATCTGCTGTGGTCACAGTGGTGGCTGGCAAGGAGGGGGCACTGCACGCAGCTGCCTTCCACCCTGGCCGCAGCGGGCTGGGTGCAGGGAAGCAGAACAAGGAAGGGTTTTGTGCTGGCATGCAGCTGCCTCTGCAGCCACCACAGGGACCTGGCTGGAAAGGGGAGATGCCAACACCTCCTGGAGGGAGCAGGGGCTGTTCAGGTATTACCCAGCAGCACTCTGCTCCCTCTGCTGTGGTTGGGGACCAGCCCAGGCAATTCCTGGCACAAAGGGGCAACGGAGACAATCATGATTTTTATCTCTTCTGAGGAAAGATGTGCTCAGTTCTTTCAAAACCCAACGATCCTCATGGGGCATGGCCCATGAGCAACTTCTACTCACCCCACTACCTTGTCCCCATGGGAGTTGACAGTAAATACTGTCAAGAGTATTCACCCATATCCTCCAAGTCAGAGCCTGGAGTTACCCTGGCCCTCTTCTCCTTGCATTAAGCATATATGATTCAGAAAACCTTGCATCTACTGCTGTGGCCACCACCATGGCATGCTGGTGAAAAGATCTTAAAACAGAAGTCTACGAGCTGTGGCTGGCAAGACTATGCTGTTGAGATCACACCGAGCCACGCAGGTTGCAAGGCAGAATGAAGACACTGACCAAATACTTGATGCTCACTGCCTCCGGCCAAAAATATTTTCAGAAAAAAAAAAATGGGAGAAAGAAGAGAATCAAATAAATATCATAGTAACATGGGGCCAAGAGGATCACGTGTGCACTTGGGAAAGGAGCTATCAAGTGATTGCTGCCTGTTGCCAATGCAATCCTTCTCCCATAGCAAGATGGGGTCACACTCAGAACTGGGTTTAGCCCAGAACTGGCCACAGTGATGTGCGACTGGGCATGCACGAGCAGCACCTGGGCACCCAAGAAGATACGGCTGTCACTTGCTCTCAGTAGGGACCACTGCTTGCCTGCAGAGGCTCTTCAGACAGTTTCAACCCAAAGCCAGGTAGAAAAACTTTGCCTGGGAATCTGCTGCAGAAGAAGCTCAAGATCCCTCCCTGTGTGCTCCTCTCTGCACTGCACCGGCTCTGAAGGAAAACCTGTGCCCTGTTGATAGTGAACCTGCATTCCTCTGCAGCTCTTTCCGGAGACCAAGCCCCCTCCTCTGTGCATGTTTTCCTTCATAATCTTTAATTTCAAGACCATTCCAAGCATGTATATACGTATTTATCTGTAAGTGATGCTCTGAAAAGGATTTAGTTATTAGGAAAAACCTGGAGTATAAACCAAGAGCAATCTAGCTCTTGTTGCTTCTTCCCAGCTGGTAAAACAGAGACAGCTTTCGTCCCAAATTCCCAGACACATGCATGCAAGTGGGATTCATTCTAAAACCAAAACCAAACATGCAAACAATTACAGAACTTGTTTGTTTGCTTTTGTGCAACATTTCTTTTCTTCTAAAGTCTTCTGCCTATCAAGTAACCAGATTTAATGGAGGAAGCAAGCTATTTTTAAGACAGACTTTGGGATGCAGAATAAATCTCAGGAGTTTTTTCTCCTCCAGTAACTGTTTCCTGTGACTCTAGATAAGAGGTGAATTCTTTTAATTTTAATTATTAGCTACAGAAGACCATAAAAATGATAAAATGTCCATTTTAGCTATGTCAAAGGAAAGTATAATTCAATTTTGGTTTTCTTGACATTACCATTAATTTATAGCTAACAGTGATATGCAACCCAAAACAAGTGCAGCTTTCATATTTCAAAACAAATTTGCAGGAAAACATGCCATCCATGCACTTGTCATGAAATGAAGTGATCCCCCTGGCTATTTTATTGTCACTTTGGGCCTTAGAAAAGCCCTTCAGAGGACTTAAAAGGAAGTTTGGGACTCTTGTGGTTATGGAGCTGGCAAAGAAAACACTTCCTTATAGATACCATCTGCTGGGTTCATATCTTGCTTTTACAGAAGCAACAGTGTCCTGTCATAGAGGATATACAAGAAATTAACTGAAGCCAATCCGTCATATCTTTGAAGACCCATGATGCCAAATCCAGCATGGATTCAGGCTGGCATAAATCCAAGAAAATGACCCCAGTGCCCACCCTTGCAATAGCCAAGAATGCAGCTTGCGTTCCTGTAATTAGCATTTTGGAAAGCAAGCATGGAACCCCTGAAGGGCTCCAGGTGTTGAAAGCTGATGGAGAGATCAAATCGAGCAGGTGTGCAGGTTTGGCTTCACATTTAAACAACCATAGAAAATTTGCCAGGGGTGCAAGGAAGGTCTCTTCTTTGCTATAGGCCTAAACCAAATCTTTCCAGCTAAACAAACTTTTGACTAGTAAGGGGAGGAAAAGTGCAGTGAGACTGTGTCTGAGTGGAGTGTGTGCAGATCTGAAGCAGCATGGATCTCAATGCTAAGCAGATCATAGGCAAGCAGAAAACTCAAAAGAAAGGTGGACCCTGTAGAAAAACTGAGTAGGTAGCTAGGAAGACTTCTGCATTTTCTGTTTCTCATATGTTTGCTTAGGACAAAAATTCAGCCCTAGACATTATCATGCTAGCTCTTGGCTGTGCTGTGGGATTATAGTAGAATGTACATAGTACAGTCTTTTCCTACCTTTTAAAAACAGTTTAGCAATCTCTTTTGTTAATCAAACTCTGTTTGACAACAAGTGCAAGACCTCCTTTGGAAGTAACACTTTGCATATCATTCATATACTGTGCTCTGCCTGGCTGCAATTTCATGCCACATGAATTTATCTCATTAATGAAGTGTTGCATTCAAATGATTTGCAAGGTTTTAATTAATTTTGAATGTATGATAACCATGCAGCTTGGATGGAATGGAGTTTGTGTGGTCTTGAAAATGTACTTGTGAGAAGTGGCAGATTTTGACAAGTATGAAGGGAAATGTCGGGACTAGCATCAGTCACTGCTCTTACATGGTTAGCTGTGGCTTTGACACTTGCTAATCTCAGGGGATTAAACAGCCTCACTGTGTACTGGAAAATCTGTTGTATGAAGAAAGGCTGAGAAAACTGGGATTGTTCAGCCTTGAGAAAAGAAGGTTTAGGGGAGACCTTATCACCATGTACCAGTACATAAAGGGTGGCTATCCAGAGGATGGAGACTCCCTTTTTACAAGGAGTCACATGGGAAAAACAAGGAGGAATGGTTGCAAGTTGCTCTTGGGGAGATTCTGATTGGAGTCCAGAAGAAAACTTTTTACAATGAGAACAATTAAACATTGGAACAGTCTCCCAAAGGAAGTAGTGGATTCCCTTACATTAGACAGTTTTAAGACTCAGCTTGACAGGGTGCTGAACCATATCATTTAAATGTATTTCTCTATCTTGAAAGGTTGGACTAGATGATCCTTGAGGTCTCTTCCAACCTGGCATTCTATGATTCTGTGATTCTATGATACCAGAGCTCAGGAAAGTGTAGAAAGGTTCAGCAAGTACCACCCTCTTACAAACACAGTAGGAGAAGAGCAGCTTGTCAGTACAAGTGTTATTCAAGCAATAGCATTGTCAGCAATATTGTCAGTTTGGGACAAAGATTCAAGAAGCGCCAGCTTTTGGTCAAACAGGTACTCATCTTTAACAGCAGTTTTGTGGTCAAAGCAAGTAGGAAATTCCTTTCAATTTCTCCTTGTGTTTCCTGATTTCCTGATACCAGAACCCAATAAATAATTATTGAAATGGATAACTTAACCTGGGCTGGTTTTTAAAGCAGTTATTTTCTAAAACACATCTCCAAACAGCACAAAATATCAGTTTAATGGGAGTTTAAGCATACCTGTTTCTTCTGTCATACCTACAAAAATTCTCCTGCACCTCTGGAGTCATGTACTGCATACCTTGCTAATGAAAGCTCTCAGAGAGGCGAACACATGCTTAAGAGCTGCTTCTGACTGCCCATTTTTGAGAAAAGCCAGATGAATATCAAAAACCTTCTTCATGAGTGGATTGTGGCCATCATTGCTTAAAAGCTGGTTCTGGAAAGCAATGAGAGAATTTATTTTGCAGAAATGTTGTGCCTGAAGCTGGAAATGACAGAGATAATTTTGCACAATTAATTACATAAATTCTTAAGCCAGATAAGGAACAGCAAAAATATATAACCAATAAATGTGACAACTAGTACAAACTTACACTAGTTGGTCAGAGGCTGTTTTTATAGCAGAGAATAAAATAAAAATATTTTATCACTTTTGCATCAATTCCAAAACCTAACTGGATAATCTGTACAACTTTCACCGTTGCCTAGAGTTATTTTAAATAAAACAGGCTGTTACCAACATAACTATTACACTGTTTTTTCCATTTCTTTATATTTGTCTCAACAAGTGTTTCATTTGCAGCCCAAAAGAGAGAGACTATCCCATCTTTTCACTGAACAGATTCAAAGCTGTATTAAGTCAGTACACTTCCCCTATCTCCTGCACAATTTTAACAGTTTGCACTTTCTGGAGATCATTGTGGCCACCCAGTGAGGATGTGGATGTCCCATATTGATAGATCAATGGTCCCTATCTTATGGCCAGCCCAAGCAATTCTCGGGTGGGCTCAGATTTGTCTTTTGGCATCCTGTACACCTCTTGTAGCAGGGTAGGTTTGGGATCCACGCTTTTTAACTAAACTCCTTTACTCTGGCAGTAAGAACAGCATCAGCACTCTTCCTGCAGTACAGAGCACACTTCAGTGCAGTAACACTGCATGACCAAGAAAGCAAAACAGAAGTCCCTTAAAGGAAGGGAATCCAGTCTATCCTGTGGTTTGAAAATCACATTGTTTTGTGGTTCAGCTATATTCACGAAGAGGCAACAGAGAAAGCCAAGTAAATTTTAACTCTTGCATCTAAATCCTTCTGCTGTTGTCAGACTTTTAAGGAGCAATTTAACGTATGCACTGGGAACTGAAGCAGACGATAGGATGACCTTTCTCTTCATGTTGTTCAGTTCAACTATAAAGGAAAACTTCATTGTGCTTACTCATAAATCCAGAGTTGTTCTTGTGACATTATGCAAAACACATTGCTGTGAGCAGGATTCATCCAAGCACACTTCAAGGAAGAGCTTTTCTGTAACAGTATTTCAGCATTTTGCTGCCAGTTTGGGGTTCTCTTCACCACAGAGGCTTTGATTCTTGTAGATGCCAATGACTGCTGGGACTGTAAATCACTATATGGAAAAGACTTCTACCAGTGGTACTGGTCCTGTCTGAACTGGTAAACACAGTTGGAACGCCTCAAGCCCAGAGACATCAATGTACAGTGATTCAAAGAAAACTGGGCCTCACTTCTGACTGTTCTTAGAACACTCAACCTTCATTCCCCTTTCCTCTAGCACCTACGTTTCTACATGACATACATTTCCTCTTATTCTAGTTTTGTAATGCCTACTCTTATGGTATAATGTCCACGTAATTTTCTCTGGTTTTGCAGTTTTGAAGAAATCGCACGATTGTGTAAGTGCATAATTACTCTGAGGCCTTGTGAAACACTCAGCGCTTTGGAAAATAAGCTGCAAACTATTTGCTTTTGTAAAGACAATCTGACACTTTAGGAGAATGGATGCACACAGCACACTTTTCTAGAATACTTATGATTTCAGTGCTGACCTTGAAACTCTGCGTGAAAAAAGAGATGGTGTCCAGAACTGTGAGGCACACTTCGGTGGCAATATTGCCCTCTAGTAATGCCTGGTGCACAATATCTGCTTCTGAGGTGCCTGCATCTGTGGACAGAAAACAAATCAGGAGGAAACAGTGTTCACCACTCCAGCTCCCACAAGATCTCAATGCTGATATAGATATGGTTCTCCTCTTGCACTTCACCGAGTTTGGGAAATGAGGTAAGAATAGCAAAAAGATGAATTTGTCAGTTCCATTCAGAGAAGCTGCCTCAGCCTGATGCCAACCAAGAAAACCAATATCAGTATTTCCCCTTAATCTCACTGTCTTTGAAGCCAGAGAACGAGTTGTTCAGGTTGCATCCCCAGAGAGGAAATGGCAAGGCACTTCAGTGGGGCACAATTCACCCACGTGGAGAGGCTCAGAGCAGATCCTGGCCCAGGTCTCTGCACAGGGCAGGTCTCCTGCCTGCCCTCCTCACTACTCAAACCAAGGTGTTGTCTGCACATACAGTCAGACAAGGAGCTGAGCCAAGACAGGTGAGAGGAAAAAGCCAGGAAAGTCCTAAGTTTCAGGGGTGATTTTTAATGGGCTGGCTTAAATGTCACCTCCATCAATCTAGGAATGTTGTAGGGAAGAGTGGTGAACACTGTAATTCTTTAGGGTTTGAATATTCTGAAGCAACAAGCAGCAAGTGGCAAACGGCTACATGCGGTTTTCAGCAGGGTCATGGTCCCATCTCACTCTGTGTACATACTGTGGTTGAGTGTGAAGGAAGTCTCCAAGCTGCCGAGATGCTGGAGCCGCACCTGCATCCCCCCAGCTCTGCTGCGGAGCGCTGGCATCGTCTGGGACTTCCTCTCAGGTGCCGTGTGCTTGGACAACCAGGTGTCACTCACCCTGCGAGGGGAGGCGAAGGCTGCGAGCTTGGCCAGCAACGGCCACGCCACTGCGGGATTACATGAGGCACTGGGACGGAGACCTGGCCTCCCTCCAATGCACTAATCTGGTTTATCCTGGACAATCCCAGTGGGACTGATCAGGCTACCCTGGTCTCTCCTGTGCCAGATGGCCCTAGAGCTAATGAAAGAGCAGCGCTGCTGCTCAGGGAGCAGAGACGCAGCTCGTGTCTCACCTGCTGCTGACCACGGGGGATGCTGCCAACCTGCGTGGGCAGCCAGGAGCGCTTGGGTCTGGGGGTCTCATGCAGGAGCTGGAGGAGAGGGAAGGGGCAGGGTGCTAAGATGAGGGGACTCTGCTTGCGTCATGGCGCTGAGTAGAGTCCCAGCCCCGCAGGCTTCCTGCCTGCTTGGGTTTGCCCGGCGTGGGTGTGCGTGTTCCTTCCTGCCCCGCTGCAGCAGGGAGCAGGGGACAGGCCCCCCACCCCAGCCCCGGATGGAAGAATACAGTACCTGGCAATATTTCTCTTCCCCACATATCTGAAGTGAAATAAACACACCCTAGAAAGAAAATATGTGTCCGTTACCGATCCTGCTAGCAGGAATGATCCAGAACATTGAAAATCTACCCTGTCATTGTCTGCAGACACAAACCTCTGTGCGTGAGGGTTTGGGTCTGTATTTACAAGTCACTTGACCTCCTACCCTCAAGTTTACAAATTGTATGGCACATCCCTGTCTCCTCATCCATCTATTCCAACAAACCTGCTGCAAAGTGGAGGTGGTGCCAGTCATGGCAGGAGGCTGTGCTGTGAGTCCTGCTCACCTGCGGGTGGTGGGACACCCTCTGCACAGCTCAGACCAAGCACAGGGCACTGCTGCTTCACCATGCTCCCTCAATGTACATCTGCTTCTCCTCAGAAGGAGGGAGAACACTTCATTACAACCTGGCCAGACACCTCTGGTGCTGCACGGGACCACGTGCACCCTGTGAGGCACACTGCACTCATGTCTTCTTCCTGACCCATGCTGCCTGCACAAAGCACAGTGGTTGAATTGCAGTCTCATGATACTCACTCCAGAAGCACAAGGACATTGATCAGCTCTTGGGGGGAGAATTTGTTCCAGTAAGCTAAAAGAGTATCTGAAAGAAAAAAAAAAGTGCACTGAGATTTTTTAAAAATTACAGAGGGACTTTATAGACCAAAACTGTTGGTGACGGTCTCTTGGCTTTCTGAGCAAGAGCCACCAACCTTCTGAGATCATCTTCACAATGTAGAGGTAGCACATCAGGAGTGTCCGGATCTCAAACTGGTCCAGCCGGCTGCAGTGCGACATGCTGCTTCTTGTGGAGCTTCTGCGGATCTAAGGGGACACGGATGTGAATCAGAAGCCAGTGATCCTGAGTGCCTGGGCTGTGCCCAAGTGGAGTGAGGGGCCAGAAGCCATGCAGCGTGGGCATAGCAAATCTGTCACATACCAGAGGTACCAGCATTCCTTCTGTACCCCAACATGTGTAACCCCACAGCAACAAGCTTTGGAGACATCTCATCCTTTGGGGTCACTGCCCATCCAGTGATGAGCAGTCTGTAAACCCTGGACACATGGCTGAATGCTCCTCTGCCCAGAAAAAAAATTGTCTGGGCAGAGAATGATGGCTTATCCCACAAAACACACAGCAGCCCCTGCTCTCTGCAGCCTCTGAGCTCCCAGACATTTTTGGTCAGTTCTTGACAAACAAAACAGTTCATTATGTGTCACAGTTTAAAGCAAGAATCTAACTTTCTGTTAAAGACATCCACTTCAAAACAAAATGTCACTTATTAAAAAACCAGGAAATTTCAGCTCAAGAAAAGAACTTTCTTCTTTTCCTCCTGATTTTTGGAAGTGTCTCCTGTTTTTCCTCCTACTTAGTGACTTAGGCAAAGAAAGTGAAATCCTGCTGGTGAGTTGATCTGTGTGGGAGAGACTTTGGCATTTTGTGGTAGGAAATACAACTTTTAATGCTTTACCAATTTTTTTTTTTGTACTCTGTGCTCGCCGTATCCTCTTACAAATGGATATGATTAAGCTCTAAGCAGGACATTTCTCTTGAAGCTGTGCCTCAGATGTTTGGAGTGAGATCTACAGACCTTATTTGTTGTTTATTCTGGGACAAACTGTAGATGTGAGTCATAACAGAATTAAACATTCAGTTTTTAAACATTACAGTGCTACAGCCAGAACGTTGCTGTTGACCATGCCAAATTATCAAGTCAGCACACAACTCACTCCAAGGGAACAGGAGATAAGCATCATGTCTACCTCTGTAGAGCAGTGTTAAAGCTGTGTTCCTCCATAGGGCGCTACTTTTACATGGGTTTGTGGATATTGCATTCCCTAACAGAAAAGCTGTTTTCAACAATGTGGAAAAACATTACCTTCAAGGACGCAGAACAGGATATCTAGCTGTGGGGAGGAGCTGAGCTGCAACAATAACGCCTTCTGCAAGCCCTGCCAGCAGGGTTGAAGAATATGCTCAGAGCTTTGCTGAATAAGAACAGCTTTAAGTCAAGTGTTTGGCTATACTTTGTCTCATAGCTTCATGTGGGAGGGCTTGAAAGGCCCCACCTCTCCTAAGCATGTCAGAACAGAGCCATCAGGAGTCCAGATAATCTTTGCCTTGCTTATTGGAAGGGCCAAAGTTTTTAAAGACGTATCAATGATTCACGCCAACCCAAGACATCTGGAAAGCACCTTGAGGAAAAACCGGGGCTGGCTTGCGCAAATACCTGATTTCCATGCGTGCAATCTGCCAACAAGAAGAGTACACTCTGTCTGAATAGTGGGGTCAGAGCTCTTCATGGTGTGACCGCAGTCACCTCCTGCAAGTTTGGGACTGTGGTTACTAGCCTGTGCTGATCTTCCTACAAATACCTCATCTTCTCTTAAGTCAGCGGTGACTGGAAGTTTCACACCACGGTGCACTGCATCCCAGTTGTGTGTGGAAACCAGTTCCCAGCACTGTGCACTGGGAGCACATCTGAATATGGATAAATGCACTATGGAAGCAGAGATTTTCCACATGGATTTTGACTTTCATCCTTGATAAGTAATTTGTCAACAGTTATATTTTTAGCTCCAAGATGTTTGAAGAGGGAAAGCATACCAGACCCGTGAGTCTGACCTCCTCTGTTAAATATCAATCTGTTTGTTTCCAGACAGAGAAGCTGGCTCCTCTATTACCACAGGGAACTCCTTTTCCCTCCCTCTTATTTAACACAGCTTGCAGACTGGTGCAGTGAGCATCGTTCTTCCTAACCACAGATACGTTACGTTTTCAATCTGATCCGGGGAACTGGTTGTCCCCTCTGAGTTCAGGGATCCTTTCGAGTCCTCTCGTTTTATTGCATGGCCATTTGGAAGTGCTGTTCCACAGGCTGAAAAAAACCAAATCCCACAATTAATCCCTTTGCACTGTTACTTCTCCATCACAGACAGTGAGCGGAGAATGTTATTCTGATGCACAGCACAGACAGAGCTTGCCAAAGCCCCATATCTAAAGCTGATTAATCTGGGAGGGACAGTTGGGGTGACACCATGTCCAGGGAAAAACATAAACTTCTGAGAGGTCTTTTGACAGATGACTGTTTCAGGTTTTAGGTAATGGGTTTTGGAAAGTTAAAGTTTAGAAAAATTAATTTACCTGGATCTTTGTCTGCAATCAGGCTGGATCTATTTGAAGGTGATGCAAAAGCGCACATGAATTCATCCCTGGATGCCTGTAAAGCAATATAAGTTTTTGTGACCAAAGGAAGGTAACATCTATTGTCTTATAGAAGAAAATAATAAAAAAATGCAATTCCAAGCTTTCAAAATGAAGATTAAAAAACAAGGAGACAAATGATTTAGGGAGGAGTATAAAGAATAGCAGAACATATTAAAGTAAACCACAGCAGCTTTTTCCCTTTTGTTTTTCATCAGTTGAGTTGAAATTCAGAGTTGTTTTTCTAAAGTGTCTTTTTGTTGTTGTTTCACCCAAACAAGGAGGAAAGTCTAGTCTGTGAGGCTGAGCCTGCCTGGGAATCACATACACCACTCGGGCAGATGGGCAGCTCCCCAGAACAGTAGCTGGAGACTGAGTCCTGTTGTAACCCATTGCACTTGGATGGCCTTACCTCACCCAACAGCACTATGCACATACATATTAAATGATAGGAAGCAAAAGGCAGAGACACTGTACTCAGAGGACACTCCTCAGAGGACTGAAGAGAAGGGCAAAGAGGCACCGCTGGCCTTTACTTACAGGGCTGGAGGCGGCCGCGCAGGAGTAGAGTGCCTCACGGCTGGCCACTCGCTGGAGGTTCTCCAGGAGCAACCCCAACAGAGGCAGGTAGAGCTGGGCTATTTTTGCCTGCTGGTTCTGAAAAAAGGCAGAGTAAGATGTAGGTAAGAGCCCAGGCTTTCAATGGAGCAAAAAAAGGGAAACCCTTGAGCCCCTCCCCCCCCCCAACCACACATATTTGTCTTCTCATCTCCACTTCCAGGGCTGCCAGGTTAGTACTACCCTTCTAGCAGCAAGTCTGGGGTACTCAGGGATTTTGAAGGCTGAATAACATTCCCAGTCACACAAGATGTGTGACAAACTAAGTCCCAGATTTCCTAACTCTTTAACTGGCACTTCACTCACGTAGCTTCATACACCCAGGAGTAATGGAACAAAAACATCTGCTCTTTGCCTGGTGGTGGCTATTGCTTCCAGTCAGGAATTCTCCACAGCAAATGCTTCTAGTTAAAACAGTTTGTAGTAATTTGGATTAAGTTATACATATCAAAATGGTCTGGTTGACATTTCCTACATGCAGGGCTCTTTCACATCCAATTCTTTTTTGTAAAAAATTTGGACTAGATGTTAAAAAAAGAAGAAATTTAAGGCTTGCAGACTGAATGGCATATTTTGACCAATATAAGAATTCAATTTATTCTTCTGATACAGCATGACAAAAGATAAAATCCTGAAAACACCCATGGGTTGAGAAAACCCTCTCTCAGCTGTTGATGGAGCCAGGGCTTCCTTGGCTGGAGCAAGACTGCAGTAACAGACCCTGCCACGCTCAGCCTGTCCTGCTTGTGACAGGATTTTTTGATTTGGTGTCTTGGGACACCAGCTGAGCAACCTGCCCTGGCTCCAGGCAGTTTCCTGGTCACACAGCTTGAAGCACAACACATGTACAAAAATCCAGAGGGACAATTTTAAGACAGGTAGTGTTTTTGAGGAGGCAGAGGAAGTGCTGCACAGCAAGGGGTCAGACAGCTCCTGAATTGGTGTGAGGGTTTTCAGGCACCCAGAAGAGCAGAAACAGGCTGCTTCCAACCCAGTCTTGGCAGAGAGCTGGCCAATCTCTCCTGAAATATCAAGTCTTGCCAACTACCATGGGCTGCAGTTTTGTTTCCAGGCTGTGCAAGTCACCACGTATCCTCACCGCAGAAAAAAGCAAGCCCACCTTCCTCTCAGCCCTTCCAAGCAGGCAGAGAAGAGAGAGGAGAGGACTTGGCTCTGGGTCCATGCAGAGCACAGGAGCTCCAGGCACATTCGGGTCGTTCCTCCCACCATTCATGCCCAAGGAGGCTATCCACATCCGCAGATAAAACTCAGGAATGGAGCGCACTAGGAGCAATTTGAGGAGCTAAACTCTAAACAGAGGCATGCTTTCAGCATAGAGCAAGGACAGGTAGTGTCTGCACAGGTAGCTGGGCACTTTCAAGGACATGAGTCAGCAGGGAGTAGCATCAAGAAAGAAAACAAGTCCATCTCCAGGATCTTTCAGCAATACCACACATTGAGCATCTGATTGAAGAAAGCTGAAAGATACTCATCAGAAATCCAGCAACTCATGAGAATCCACAGATCCTCTCCTCTGATTCACTAATTAGTAAAACATGCAGCTGACTTGTAACAGAGATCAGTCCTGCTTCCTACTTATAGCATATTAATGCAGGCTATTAATTTAAACCCAAGACCAGAAGAACATTGATGTTCTTAATTTTGTTGAACAGCCTCTTGGCTAATGACACTCTCAAGTTCCTTAATGGTTCAGGGCTTTATTATCTAAATAGCATGAATAGGAGTGCTGCAGTTATCTGACTGCATTTTTTTGTGTTTCCAGATCATTTCTCAGAACTATTGCTGCTCTGCCATAACTATCAGTCACTTACAACAGAAGTAGCTCTCTACAAAAGTTAATGAGTGCAATATACAAGATCTAAAACTCTGATGTGTTTTTTCATAAAATTCAAGAACATTATATTTAAAAGCCAAAATATATGCCTGACCTTGTGCTGGTATCTGTTGTCAAAGGCATGCTTTATCAAGAGACTTTTTAAGACTGAGATGGCTGTATATCTGATATCATAGTTGTCCTGCAAGGCAACAGAGGTTTCTCTGAGAAGCATCCCCACCAGGAAATGATGCCTGCAATATTCATCAGTTAAACTGTATTCAAGAGTTACATCTGAAAGAAAGAGCAAGACAATGGTTAAGGGAACCGTTCCGAGGATCTGTTCAGAGCAAGACACAATGGTCACGTAAGCCACAAGAGTCCATGGGTACCGTTCATCACTCACTCTCCTACAGTGCATTGATCTTTCAATAAAGCCTTAATTGACCACAGTTTTCTCCATCACTGAGTTAAGTCATAGCAAAGAACTTGGCATCTTCCAGTACAGGTTAATCATTAATTTCAACCCTCACTGTTTTGGCAGCAGCAAAAAGAAGGGTTTGTGCAGTATGATGCTTTACAAAACTTAGCGCTCCAAGGAGAACTTTGTAAAGTCAGAGATGGATGAAACAGGGAAAGACAGCATGACTGGGGGCTGCTTTGCTCCTGACTGGGGGTTATCCTGTAAATCCCCAAAGTACCCAGGTGGTGGAGGTGCCAACAGAGCAGCTGTGAGGGTGGTAGCAGGCAGTGGAAACAGTGTGTTTATCACAGTTGTCCAGCTCTAGCAGTGCCATCTCTGCAGCTTGTTCCACATCCTCTGTGAAATCTGCATTCGTTCTCGCCAGGTCAGAGAGCAGAGAAAAAGCAAATACTCCTTCTGGGATGAGGGATGCAGACAAAGTCATGGTGCCAAGTGACTGCTACTGTATCTTCCAGCAGTTTGCACAGCCGGGCTTCCCAGCCCCACTGCAAGGACCAGGGTGCCAGGGAAGGGCTCCAGGCAGCTGCTTGCCAGAAACTGTGAGACTCCCTTAGCTTCCCACCAGCAGATACTGAACTTAGGTCCTTAAAGGCTGCACTGACTGCCAGGAGAAAGGCAGCTCAGTATGTAATCACCTTGGCTAACTTAACTTGTACCCTGCATCTCATGCAGATTGGGGCTATATAGTGTGATCAAAGGAGCAGCTGTTACAAGGGTAAGGCATCACTTCCACTGACGTGCCTGAATAATGCAACAGAGAAGCGACATAGACACAGATTTCAGTGCAGGGTATGTGTACACTCGGGCTGCTGTGAATGACCTTGCCCTGACACCGTTATCTCTGTCAGGAGCCACAACAGGCACCATTTGACTGTTGCTTTAAGCCTCCCAGAGGGATAACCCCAAAGCTGTGTGTTCTTCCCCCGAAGGGTACAAATGCTGTGTGCTTAGCTCAGACTTTTTGGTTTTGGAAACCCCACAGGTGTGAAAGTGTTTCTGTGGCAAGGCAGGGCTTTGAAAATCCCAGCCAAAGATTTCCAACAGCTCTGTGGCTGCAAAAGGTATTTTTAAGGTCACTGATTCATAAGCAGCATTTACTGGTTTGTGAAAGTCTGAATCTGAGGAAAGAGAAAGCAATCTGGAGCATTATCTATCTTTCATTGTTAGTCATGTTAGCAAGTACCTAAGTGTCACACATCATGGTTATTTCATTAGTTGGATGCAATCTAATTGATTGGAAGCTGTGTATTTAATTTGACATTGTAGGATTTAGTGATCCCAGTTGAACCTACCTACTGAAGTGAACCGTTCCACAGCAAATGAAAAAAAATCTAATTCATGTGTAAAAAGAAAAGGGACAAATAAAAAGACAGCAAAAATAAACAGGAATAAATAATACTCTAAATATTGAAGAAATTGGACAGTATGTCATGTTTTAATATTATTTGTAAGGCTATTGCTTAAGTCCCAGCCTGTGTCATTCTCTTGGATTCTCTGCTATCACAAGATTGCCAAAATATTTCTGTGCTGCTGGCGGTGAAGACAGGCTCAGGGCTTTGCCCTGGCTGATGAAACACACATGTGCCCCGGGTGAAGCAGCAGGGACACAGACCAGTAACCAGCAGTCCCTTATTAGCAGAGACATTTCAGAGAAACTGCTCCAAGATGCTTCAACAGGAAGTGGTCACAGGGATGTGCTCTGCATGCAGGCCTGTCTGCACCAGCTCCTGCTGCAGAAGCCTTCTTTATCCACCTTCCTGGGGCTATTCCTTCTTTTCCCAGCAAGAGAGTAGTAAGGGGCTGGGCATGTCCCCTCTCTTCATCCAAACAAGCTGATAAAGAGGTGAGGCATGCAGCAGGACATCTCCTTGGTGATGTGCACATCATACTTCCCCAACTCTGAGCCCACTGTCCTCTGTAATCACTTCTGCTGCCTGAGGATAGGCTGCTCTACTGTCAAGAGATGTGTGCAAACCTCAGCTGGTAAGTCCTAGTCATAGTAAAACAGGAGGAAAGATGAGCTGCTCTTACAGCTTTTCAGTTTAACCATTGCAAATGCAAAGGTGAATGTTAACCAAGAAAGAGTATCCTCATGTTACCACACCACTAATAAGCAATGGAGATGCACTGTGATTGTGTTTTTCTCAACCATTTCTAGCAGTGCACATTGTTAAACTATGCCAAGCAAGTAGCCAAACTGATATCAGTGCAAGAGATTAGCAGCTGGTCCAGAAAGCTCTGAGTGGGCAGAAATACATTGAAATAGAGGAAACTTTGGTTGCTCCTTCTTCCACCTGCACGTGTGTGGAACCACTCTGAGACTTGTATGGCTGCACCCTGAGGCACAACCAAACATTCCCTTGCCTCCATCAGAAAAAATCATAGAATCATAAATTCACTAGGCTTTTACATGGGGGAATCACAAACCTCTCTGGTACTTATCTTGGCCAGGCTATTAGCACCCAAACATACCAATTTTTCTATATTTATCTCGCACAGATGATAAATCGGGACCCAGAGAGAATGAGGCTCTGTCTGTAGCAATCATAGGAGGCTGATGAACATGCTGCTGGACTCAGCAACGTGGTCCACACTGTCATCAGCAGCAGAGCTGCAGCAATCCAAACTCGCACAGTGCCTCAGCCCAGCCCCTGGCAAACTCCATCTGCCCTGTGGTGAGCAGCAGCAGGACCAAAGGGGACACGCTGTGACAGCGACAGCAGCCCGGACACATGGTGGTACCACAGTACACATGCTCTTGGTATGTGCTAGGGACTGGCATGGGCTTAAGTTCTCTGCTGGCTGCCTTCAGCCCAAGTTTGAGTACAAGCTTGAACACACTTGTGCACCACTATACTCTCATTTAAAATGAAAGCAGAAGGTAACCTAAAGCCCCTTCTTGTGGCCATGAAGAGAGCTGGCAGTGGAGCAGTGAATTCAATCTCTTCTCTATCTCCGTTCTCTACAGCACTGATCGATGAGACACCCAACTTCTCAGGGGGTGCTGATACTCATGGGAACAGAGGACTACGCTTGTACAATTTGTGGATCTACTGAAATAGGGGCAGTTTCTTTTGGATATTTAGTCCTGTGCAAACTTAAATACAGGGAATTCTGAAAAGACTGACTGCTTACCACTCTGGAGTAAAATGATGTAAACCTGCCAGAATAGCATCTTTTCCTGTTGATGTACATCAGGCTAACCTTCCTTGACACCAAACCAAATTTCATCTGGTCAGAAGTCATCAAGACTAATAAATTGCAGCTGTCTAGCCAGCCTCTTGAGAAAGTACATACCTTGAACTCTTTGCAGCTTGGGTTTGGAAAATGTCATTGGTAAGTTCAGAGGAATATAGTGCTCATGATTGCAAATGGTTTGAAGAAATTCAAACTTGTATTCAACAAGCAGCTGAGAAAAAAAAAAGACAAACAAAAGCTATGTTTTCAGTTTGACACATTTGCTTCCAGTTCAATGTGTTTGTTGCACAAGGACTGGGGAACCTAGATAACATTTGGTGAAACTTAGTAATAATTGTCAATTTTTTGTGTTGTTCCCCCTAAGTGTCAGTGCTGTCACTTGAGACTTCTTTACATTTTTTGTCCATACTATTAACCAGTCTCTCCTCTAGTTTTGACTCTTTACATTGTTTTAAAGCTTAGCTGCATACAGGCTCTTGGCTCAAAGAGGACTCTGCAGGACCAGTGTCTAAAAGGCCTCCAAAAGTCATATAAAATAATCACTACATAGCTTTGACTGACATAGATATGTACAGTTGAAAACCACCTTTCAAGAAACATACTGCTTACCTTAGGGTCTTTTGGGCTGAATCCAGAAATGTAATCATTTATCAAGTTAAAAACAAATCCTCTGTCCATAAAGGTCAAACAACGCTGGAGAAAAAACAGCAACATGTGATCAATCATTAAAAATAAACACAATTATCCTAAATCATCTCCACTACTGTCCTGCCAGTAGACAGATTTGATCCTTTGGGCTGTTGCTGGCTTTCCAAAATATACTTTGTGCTGTTTCTCTGAAATTATTTGGATGACCTTACTTAAGTCTCTCTGGACAACAGAAATACTTAAAATGAGAACACATAAATTTCCCCTCAGGTTTTGAACAGCTGCTAGGCACGACCCTAGACAACACAGAATATCATAGCCTCTGTCTTGAAAAGAGAAAGAAAAAGTTTCTTTCCTAGGAAAGTTTACCCCCTCCAGAGTTTTCATCATTGAAGAAACCAAGGATGTGATAAAGTACAAGCACATTTGTTTGCTTGCTGCTTGTTTCTAATTGGTTGGGGTTTTTTTCTGATAAAAGCCTGTGAGAAGGAAAGAAACTGCTGACCTTTAGGAAGTTAGCCAAGCTAAAGTTGACATTCCTGGACTCTTCGGGGATTTCGTTATAGCGAATGGTCACGTGAGGAATGATGGCGAGCAGCAACGAATGCAGGGCGTGCTGGTAGGAGTCGGGGAACCGCTGGCCTCTGGGCAGCTGAAACCAAAAGCACATCCCTCACTGAGTGCTGCAAGCCAGCAGCTGGTGAGAACTGAGGACAGGCACAAGTTCCCGTTCGCATTTGTTAATGTTGTTTCCTAATAAAACATTGGCACAAAGAAAGCACTGGCTGAAACTGCAGTAGCTAGTAACAGAAAAGGAGGCTGCACGAGCCATAAGGAGATCTGGAATGTTTAAATTACAATCGAGAGTGAAAAGGGGAAGAAGGGAAAAATAAAGTAGAAAAAAAGGAAAAGATCTGGCTACTTGTTCGTCTTGTCAGGGTTTTTTAAATAAAGAGTTACATAGTTTTTCAGAAAAAGTTTTGGAGGAGAGTTTGTGATGGTTCTCTAATGCAGCACCAAACACATTTATTTTTACCTTGATTTTGTTCTCTTCCAGTAAGTACATTGCCATCGACTTCGCCAGTGCTTCAAAGAAAAACCATGAGTACTAGAATGAACAAAGAATACTATTATTTTTCTCAGCACAACTGAACACATTAGTCTATGTGGTGAAGCGGTAGTGCAGGAGGCAGAGCTCACATTCAAGTAGCATTTTGTAAGCATGTCTGTGCTTGGCATGAGTGTCTTTGCTACCTGGAGGAGTCCTGTCAGCCTTGGGGTGGGATCCCCAAGTGGGATCTCCATCCCCTCTGCACTCCCACGCACCCTGCGAGGAGCCAGCAGAGTTTGGGGTGCAAGCCCAAACTCAGCCTGCCTCCCACGAGTCACCCCTCACATACGGCTTGAAGAAAATAGATAAAACTGGCAAAATGAAAAGCCCTTTGCTGCATCCTGCCATAAGCCTTGACACAGCCAGGTTCCCAGCAAAAATTCCTCTCTTGTAAGGGGAGAACCTCGAGGATGTGGATGCAATGAGATGCCCTAGTAGCTTTGATCCTGTGGTGGGTTTGAATGGGTGAAAGTGTTGGGCTTTAAACCAGACTGTCTTTTCCTCCCCTCCACCCTTGGCAGCCACGTGTTGCCAATACTTCACCTTGAGTAGCTTATTGATGGCTAGAAAATCTGCTGACTGCTTCAAGATCGTGGCCATAGAAAGGACCAAGATTTCATGGGTCATCTTCGCTTGTGTGACACTGGGTTTTTCAGCTCGAAAGACGTACTGAGGGAAGAGGAACAGTGTCAGCAGTGTGTCTGCTCCCACCAGGGAGTTTTGCAGGGCAGTGTGTCATGACTGACCTTTATGAAGGAGCGCAAGTAGTGGTCTAGACCTTCTTCGTGGCACTTGGACACGATGTGCAGAAGAACCCTAGGAAGAAATGTGGTTTGTGTTCAGCACGCAATGCCAGGGCAAGTTCCTCCAGCTCACAAAAGCAGACACTGTCTGCATCCTATCCTGCTCAACCCCAAAAGCCTCCCTGCTGGCATGGTCTGATTTGCAGAGCCAGTACTTGCAGGCTGCACCCCTCACAGCTCCTGTGGCTGCACCACCCTTGTGGCAGCACTCTCAGCAGACGTGGTCAAAGCCTCTTCTCCACTTTGGTGCTGGACCAGGTGTCACCCAGATCAGTTGTCTTTGATGCTCATGGCTCCCTGCACGAGGAGGTGAGGTGGAGCATTTCTCTGCAGGGGACATATCCTATTCTTTGGCCTCCATGCCTACCAGGATTAAAGCCTGCTGCTACTTAAATTCACATTGCAGTGAGCGTTAGGCACTTGAACACACTGCTCAGGTGTTAGATAAGTTGAAAACAAAAATATTAAGTTATTCTGTTCTGCACCCAGTTCTCCTTAGCTCTATCTACAGACCTGTTCTCTGAGGAGCAAGCCCACTTGCCCCACCTGCACATGCTACAGATTTATCCACACTGTACCACTTATCATGTGTTGAGTCTGTCCTCACTGGGAGCTCCTTCCTAATGATAACACAAGTGACAATGAACAACACACTACTACATCAAGTCTGCAAAATGAACAACGCCCTCTCCAGAATCTCTGCTGAGAAGTGAGGAAAAAAATTCTCCATCATTGTTATACTTTGATACCTGCCTGTATCCTCTGAATTTACTAATTCTGGAAAGCTTTTTTTACTGAATTTACATCATATGCTTCTTGTTACATGCACTGGTAGTTTTGGGCTGTTGCCCTGCAGTTCACCAGGGACAGGCAGACCCTGGAGAGCATGCCAGCCCTCTGGAAGCATTCCAGGTGGCTGATGAAAGCAGCAAGCACCTGGTTTGCCCAGCCAACACTGGGGATTTACATTCCAGTCCTAGCCAGAGGGAACAACAAACTATTGCACATCGTCACAGAATCCACAGGCCAAACCACAGCTAGGAGTTTACAAGCCATTTATGAGATCAGGTGGGTTTTAAATTCCACTCTGAAAGTCTGGATGAGAAAACAGTTGTCATTCAACAGCAAGCTATTGACAAACTGAAAAGCATCAGGTCAAGCTTTGAAAAAAATCTCTGAAGTGAAGGTGGGAGCTGGTCACCCAGAGGTAGTCAGGGTCACTTGTTCTCCTCTCCCTGCCCTCTAATGATTCAAGCAGAGGGAGATGACAGTGCTCCACACTGTTATCCACGCTCCCCATGACCTGCACCACATGGCACAAGACTATGACTGCAATGGGCCCTGCATCTCTGGGAGATCAGGGCTCAGACTCCAACCTCTGGTTTCATGGAAGCGAGATGTTTTCAGCACATGGATGCTGGGTACCTCCTGGAGTCAGAGGAAGCAGAGTGGAGAGAGATCCTGCATCCCCCCTTGCACTGCAGCACTTCACAGAGGCACAACTACAGGAAGAAGATGGATGTTTCAATGCATCCATCGGTTGAGGGGTGTCGTGGCAAGAGCTAGGCAGGGAAGGTGCCCTGGCACCTTTTGCTCCCCTTGGGCCCTGCACAAGCCTGCACACAGCAGCAACTTTCTGCGGGCACCAGGCCCTAGTCGGTGCTGCCCTCTTGGGGCTGCAGGCCCCAGGTTTGTTTTGCATGGCTGAACAAACCACCCCCTGCTTCTGGCTGTGTATTTGGAGATGTAGTGACTACTTCTGCAGTGGAACACACCCAGCTCTAGGGGAATTTTAGCCCTGGCACAGGGGACTGGTGTGCAAGGATGAGAAAAGGACATCGCTCCCGCTGGGAATGCACATCTGCTGCCTGCACCTGAGATGTGCTTGGGTGCTCTGGAGCCTTTTGATACCACAATAACTTGGTTCCCAGAGCCATCTCCACCAGCAAACCCTTTTTCTTTTGAAAAACAAACCAGGAGTATCTTCAAAGTACCACTTTTTTCCCCATGCAGCTCCCAGGACAAAGGCCCTAGGATGCCCCCTACCACCCAGACATGCCAGGAGAAGACAGCAGCTGGTGTTTCACAGCATGATCATGGGAGCAAGCAGCGGTAGACAGCCAACCCTGCTACTTAGCACCTTGTACCGGGAAACCACACCCTACTTTGCACTGTTGGTTGTGGCTTTGCATTTGTAACTGAAGAAAAATGGATGGTTTACTAGACACTCACATGGTGCAGTTGACAGCTACTTCATCTTCCTGCGTCACGTTTGTAAGGACTCTAAATAGTTGCATAAGAATTACAGGTAGAAACTGAATCATTACTTGGATCTCCATGGCGTGCAAACACTAAAACAAATATTCAAAACACAGACACTTTTAGTTCAACATTTTGCAGATGTTAAATATTTACAGTCCATAGACATTTCTATGGCAATAGGACAGGCATTAGCAAATGCTTCAGGGTGTGGGCTTCAGCCTGCCAGGGGACAGGAGAACTTGGACCCACAGCAGCACTCACTGCCTGCCTTCCAACCAACAGATCTCAGCTGCGTGCCTTCGGGGAGCAACACGAATCACTCACTCATGGCAGGTTTTAACCCTCCTCTCAGATGTGCCCAGGCAGCTATGACTTAATTAGTGGTCACATGCTACGATTTGATCCCAACAGCACAGAATGAAGTTTTGCTCCCAATTCTTCTCATCACTAGTTTGAAGTGACCAAGTCCTATTTTCACAAATGCCTTTGGAGCATGGAAAATGGATGCCTGATGACTTGCCGTGAGACTTTTCTCCAATGAACACAGCTTGCTATTGGAAATGGGATTTACATGAGTTGGGGGACAAGATCATCTGGTGCACAGAGTGTCCACCCACCCCATAGACCTCTTTTGCCTGAATCTCATGATACGAGTCTGGGAAAGACAGTGCATTTCATTTTCAGTTTTCAAACCTGCAAGTTCAATAAAAGGTTCCTAAATCTGTATCTACTTATTTAAATTACTGAAATTACTGAGGTGTTGGTGGTAAGAAGCCCTCACTTGTGGTTGTATGTAAATGTCTCCATGTCTGCAGGCTGCAGGGAGGTTGTTGTGGCTGGGCAGGGCTGGGGCCTACCCAGCCCCGTGACCAAATGATTGCAACAAAGCAACCGTTCTTTCAGTGCTTGGCTTGAAAATCTGCCATTATTTCTATTTCTTAAAATATTTATACATTATCTGAAACACACCCAGTAACTTTGTGGTGATAAATCCCCACCATTGGAAGCAGAGCTATTGTTTTGGCAGCACTCTCAAAAATAGGCAGTTATGGAGGGAAACAAGGATAGTGAACAGTCAAGAAATATATTCCCTGCAGAAGCCTTTACTGGACCTGCTCTGAGGCTGTTATTCATGCCGCAGTGATTGCCAAAAAGCTGGGCCTGAATCATAGGTCATCTGTGGCCAAATTTAACTGACTGATAATCAAAACGATCTTTTTCATCCTGAAAAAAAATTCCTGTTTTGAACAGATAATCCTGAAGACAAGGAATTGTACTACTGTTTAAAGGCTTGAATTAGATCTAGGGCAGCAGAAGAGGGTGTGTGAGGCCACCAGGAGGAGGGTTTGCCATGAGCACAGCAGAGCAATGCTGGCTACTTGTTTAATCTGCTGTGGAAGGCAGTGGGAAGCAGCACATAGACAGCAGTCATGTCAGTATGCAGGGGTAAGGATACTGCACAATGCACTAGTCCCAGTGTTGCAGTGAGTGCACATTCCTACAGGGCAGGGGTCTGGGTATTCACCGATGGTCTGCAAAAACACAAACGAAGCCCACAGACAGGCACTGTTCACCTTTAGGTATTTAACAAGTTCTCCTGGGACTTCCTTAGCTCCCGCTTGAACCAGCTGGCAGTACTGGAAGAATTTGTGCAAGTGCATGTCCTGGAAGAGACAAACAAGTTCAATGCAGTTCAATGCCTCAAGATCTGTCAAACCCTACTCTGCAGCTCGCACTCAAAAATCTGCTGACTCACCTGCAGCAGCAGGCTATGGCCCCAGCCCATGGGCTAGGCACTCTTGCTCAGAGGTACTCTTAGTCCCCAGCTGCCATCTCCCAGGACCATAGTACTGCTCCCTTGCCTTTTCCAACATACCCAGTCACTGCCCATCTCAAGATTAAGCACAAAACTCCAACAGTGCTAAAATTCTTCTGTGCTTGCACTACCCCAAGCCCAAATCCCCATTCAACACTGGCCTGGAGAAGCTCTGACTCTTTGAGACGGTCTTACCATCTGCCTCACTGACTTCCTACTGTCCATCTGAGGCAGACTCTCCTTCCCATTCCTCTCCCTCCTGTTAAATTTAATTACTAGATTATTTAATCCTGAAAAGCATTTGGGAATGTAATTTGCTGGGGAGTGGAACTACTGTGCAGTACAGAATCAGTAAGATCCTAGAACAGATTTAGATGATGCTGACAGTGAGTTGCTGTGAATGAAAATGCAGCTGATTACATCTAGTACAGGACAACAAGCCCTGCCAAGGGCATTTTGTCATGAGCAGAGCTGGCAGGAGGTGCCCCAGCACTGGGGATCTTTGCTGCACATCACATGAAGCTTGGGGAAGTCCATCACTGCCATAGGATGGCAGAACACATGAAGACTTCGTAAAACAGCCTGAACTGGTTTCAAAGTGAAATTTGGATTCTTGTTTCCTTGTGTCTGCTGTTATCAGAAAACTTTTTTTTAAAAACTTAATTAACAGCATAATATTTGGGGAAATCTCTCATTTCCACCAGTTCTTCTCTCTTTGCTTCATTGAAGCAGATCATTTGCTCAAATGTTTCCTTGGTCCTGCCAGTTACAATGCAATTGGTCAAGAAATCAGGCAGCCTCTCCCCATGCTCATTCACTCTCACAACTGTCTCATCACATCCAGACAAAGGAGCAGATCCCTGCAAGTAATCCCAGACCGGTTGCTACAGAAGCATCTCAGTGCTACTTAGCAAACACAGGTATCTCTTTCCCACAGCACATCTGGCACAGTAGTACTAGAGATACAGCAATCACTTCCTCTATATTTGTGTTGAAAGTCTTTAAGAGCAAGGTGCTTGACTTACCTGGGTGTAAATGGTTGAGTCCAAATGGATTCTGATTTTAAACAGTGGCTTTGCTCCATCCACCCACTTTGCATCCACACTGGGCTGCTGTGAACAGACAACATTCAAGTATTTGATTTCAGACTGCAGTGAGAAGGTGGCATTATACAGACGGACACCTGGTCAGAAGGTCTGAGCTGGGGTGGAAGAACAGGTTCTCCCCTCAGCACAAACATCAGTGACTTGACTGTAGCCACAGCAGGGCAGAGGGGTTCCCATGAGAACGAGCACACAGAGCACATGTC